>PVIR01000931.1:0-79625 GCA_004026965.1 Petromus typicus | reverse complement strand
ATGGTTACCGGGGAATCGAACCCGGGTCCTTGCGCTTGCGAGACAGGCGCCGGAACCACTGAGCTAACTCCCCGGCCCGATCAATTTCTTTCCTTAAAACGTATTAGAAAATGTAGTCTTTGTAGTGCCTAATTTGCAAAGAGCATCTCCATAATTTTTAATAACTTGGTATGTCTTCCTGCAAAGTGAATTCTCCTGGAATTTTTTATTAATAAAAGACATTAGCTTGCATTTTGAAGACAATTTTTTTTAATTATCTTTATTGGTACATTAAATATACACATCATGCTTGCATTCCATAATGGGGATTTGTACCAGTATAAGACACAACTTAATTCTCATTTTTTCCCATAGCCCCACCCACCCTACAACCCCCCCCATATATATAAAATTTGTTTCCTTACTTTTTTGTTACAATCTCAATTTGATGAAGCATACTGAACTAGAGATACTCTATTACATAATTAAATAGAATAACACATTTTCATTTACAATATTGAATGTTTATAGAAAAAAATGAACAGAGTTGTCTGGACTCTGAGAATGGAGATAAAATATTACAAGTATGTCAAGCACTTCTGTGACCTAGAAATTTCTAAAAATGTCATTAGCTTTTCAAGAGCACTAGAAATTTTGCTGGTAATGGGTCCCTGTTTGGCAGATACCTATTTGTAGCTCTTCAGACATTTGCATTTCTCCACGCTTGATAGACATAAATATGAAATACACAATGGCTGGTTCAAAGAACTGTCATTACAGTGTTTAGAATTATGCATTTCAATGCTTGATCATTATGCTTTGCCACAATGATTAAAACCAATCTGTTGAAACTGAATTCGTCAGTTGCTTTGCCTTACATTAATGTCAGACCCACCTTCTACCCTGAAAATGCACTTCCCAGAGAGAGGCTATCTTTCCCAAGAGAGCACGCCTTGAAATGTTGCCATTTCTAACTGATGTTGCAGAAAAGCTTCCAATAGGCACATATTCATTCTCCACAGTCTGGCTCACCTACCTATGGTGGGGGCATAATAGGTGCTACCGTAAGTGCTCCAAATATCTCGGTCCTCTTCCTCACTATCGTAGCGTGACTGCAAAGACAATGAGCACATTTACTGATGTGAGGTGCTTTGATCTGCTGCATCCAGGCCATCTGGAAGAACTGACAGGGAAGGGAAGGAGGGATGGGAGAATGGAAAGGGTTCCAAAAATGAGCCTCATCCCTGCTCACGAAGCACAAGACAGTAAAACCAGCACTGAGGCAAAGATTAAAACAAATGTAGATCTACTAACACGGGTAAACGACCAATGCTTAGTGTGTTTCTGTGAATCTCAGTGCTGCAATGAATATAACCTGAAAGTTTTCAAATAGAAAAGCTGGTCTCAGAATTAAGAGCTCAGTTTTTGGTTCTATTTTCCTTGTGTCTTTTCAATTCACAGTATTAGTAAAATGAAGAAAAAAATAGAAACAAAGAAATAGTATTCTTTCTTTCCATTAAAGGCTTTCTACATAAAATTCCTCTTTTTGCCTAAAGTGTTCTATACCATTTATAGTTTTTCAGCAGTATAGTGGAAACATGATACCCTAGAAAGTGATTTTATAATTTAAGTTTATTATTTTCCTACCACAGTAAGGAGTGCAATGTGGATGAATTAATCTTACTGCTTTCTGTTAAAAAAAAAAAAGGACTTCTGAGGTTCCACTATTATTTTTGATAGTGCTGAGTGTACATAGTGGAATGAAATATTGCCCACATTTCCACAAGCTCCTTTATTGTGTTACTCTTGTTATTTTATATTAAATTTGAAGAGAAACTAAAGGATTAAAAGTACATTTATTGATTTTAGAACTGGAAATACATAAAAATAGGTTTGCCTGAATAGGTCTATTTTACATTCATTTCAAAAGATCTTTTTTTATCTCTTTGAATATCATAAAGGTACTTGTTTTTTTTATTTTTTCCACCTTTTAAAAGTTGTTGCTGTTTAGCCTCTTACTAGTCATGTATGAGCATTCTGATTTTTCCACATTTTCAGCATCAGTTGGTACTTTTGGATTTTCTGATCTAGCCATACTAGTCTGCTTGAGATAGTTTTTTCTCAATTTTGACTTGCATTTCCCTGTGACTAATTTCATTAGAATTGTTTGATACAGGCCGGGGACATGGCATGACACCTTGAGTTTGATCCCCCAGTACCACCAAAAAAAAAAAAAAGAATCTTTTTATGTCCTTACTTACAATTTCTATATCTCATTTGGAGAAGCGTCCCTTAAGATCATTTCCCTATTTTAAAAAACAAATTGTCTCTTTAGTAGTGAATATTTTTTAAATACTTTGGATATGATTCTCTGATCAAGTCTATAATTTACAAATATCTTCTGACATTCAGGGTGTTGCCTTCTCATTTACTAGATGATGTCCTTTGAAGAATGAAAGTTTTTATTTTTATAAACTATAACTTATGTATTTTTGTCCTGTTCACCATGTTTTTGGCATTGTATTTAAGAATCTAATGTCAAGCCCAAGTTTATACCGATATATTATTATTATGAAATATATTTTTATTAGTCCAATATATAACCAAAGAGCAAAATAAAATATAGATAATAGGAAGTAGGGAGAGGTTTCTCAAAGATGAGAATTCTCATTCTCATCTCAAGATGATTCAGAATGGAGGGAATGGAGGCCAGGGATTTAGCTCAGTGGTTCCAGTGTTTGCCTGGCAAGCACAAGACCCTGGGTTCAGTCCCCGGTACCCATGTAACACGATGCCAAGTGTGGTGACTCACGCCCGTCAGCAATCAGTACCACACACGAGAGTGCCAGGCATGGTAGCTCACGCCTGTAATCCCAGCACTCAGGAGGCAAAGGCAGGAGGATTGCTGTGAGTTTCAGGCTTGCCTGAGCTACATAATGAGTTCAAGGCCATTCTGAACTACAAAATGATACCTGTCTCAAGGAAGGAAGGAAGGACAGGGGGTGAAAAAGGACCTCAGGTGTGTTAGGTACATGTGGTGGCTCCACACATGCATGCATGTGTTCGTCTGAGAATATTTTAGTTTAAGCTCTTGGAGTTCTCTTTTAATTCATTCCCATTGACTCTCCTTTATAATTTTGTCTATTCCTTACTTTGTTGATTTCTTCTCTGACATGTTTTCTTTGCTCTTTCTCTGGGCTCCACCTACAGCTTGCCGAGGGCCTCACTTTGCTCTTTTTTCTCCAGTGTCAGGAGAATTCATTAGCTCGGGAGCCTTCTTCCTTTTAATCACTGGCATTTGCTGGGATAAATTTTCCATTAAGTACTGCTGTATTTGCATCCAGTACATTTTTGTTTACCATATCTTTGCTTATTTTTATTCATGTCTGACTGTTTTCTCGTCTTTCTTTTGATTTATTCTTTGGTGCACTAGTAATTTAGGAGTCTGTTTAATTTCCACCTATTTATAAGTTTATAAATTCTTCATGCTATTTATTTCTAACTTCCATTGTGGTCAGAGGACATATTTTCATACTTCTCTAGTTTTAAATCCATCGTGGCTTGTTTTATGGCCCAGAATATGTTTATCTTTTTGTGAACATCAAAGAATGTACATTATTTGTATTGCAGCAAGAAATTACACATATCAGGTCTTGTTAGTTGACAGTGGAGTGCAAGTCTTCTGCTTGTTTTCTGTCAAGTCTAACGCATTACAGAGAGCTGACATATTCAAGCCTCAGCATTATCGAATTATTTATTTTTCTCTTAAATTTTTTCAGTGTTGGGCCAGGGATTTAGCTCAGTGGTTCTGGCGCCTGTCTTGCAAGTGCAGGGTCCAAGGTTCAATCCCCAGTAACCACATACAACTATGCTGGAGACTCACGCCCACCAGCAATCAGAACCACATACCCCAGGGCCGGGTGTGGTGGCTCACGCCTGTGATCCCAGCACTTGGGAGACAGAAGCAGGAGGATTGCTGTGAGTTTAAAGCTGAGCTCGAGGCCAGCCTGAACTATAAAAGTGAGACTGTGCCTCTAAAGAAAAAAAAACAAAAAAAATTTGTCAGCATCTGCTTTGAGTGTTTTGGTACTTTGTTATTAAATTCCCTTATGTTTATAATTGTTTTATCTTTCTGACTTTAGCGACCCTTTTGTTAGTATAAAATGTGCCTCTTTCTCTCTAGTGTATGTCTGCTTTAAAGTATGTTATGTGTAATAGCAATTTGGCTCCATTTTTCTTGGGGTTGTTGCTTTTTTGAAATATCCTTTTCTATTCTTCTATTCTACTTGTATCTTTGAAGCTGAAGAATTTCTCCTGTGTACATTATTTATTTGGATAATTTTTTACTTGATCTGATAACTTTTGTTCTTTAATTGGGATATTAATGTATTTTACTTTAATGTAACTATGAATGGGACACATCTGCCATTTTCCTAATTTGATGGTAAAGCTTATCTTTTTCTCTATCCCTTTATTACCTTCATTTACATGAAGTGAATATTTTCTAACATGGCATTTTAATTTCTTGATTTCTTACTTCTTTTTTCGATTCTTTTACTAGTTATCATATAAAGTTTATCTAATGTAATCACCTTCTAATGTATATTGTCTAAGTTCCTGTGATGCACAGATACATTACCCCTAATAGCTATGTTTCTTCTTCCTTTTTAGTGTTATGATAATATGTTCCATCTGTTAATACCTCAGGCCCTCCCTATATTGCTTTATCATTACTTTAGACAAGCCATTTCCTTCATCTAACACAACTTTGCCTTCAATACCTACTCTGTACCATGCTTGGAAGACGTATTACACATATATGGTGGGTGCGTAAATTGCAGATCTAACAATGCATGTATATTGAGTGTATAAAATGTTTTTAAAAATTACTTCACAGAAGAAATAGGAAATGAACATTTTTACCATCTTCATGATCACATCATGATTCTTCCTGGGCCGAGTGTTCTTACAAATTCCTGTCTAGGATCACTGACTTTCAGCCTGAAGAATTTCCTGTAGTATTTATGGGAAGTTAGGTTCTTCCATTTTTTTACTTTGAAAATTCATTTCTAAGAGATAGCTTTTCTGGATTTTAAACTGATGGTTACTTTCTTTAGCATTTGGAATATATTGTCCTGTGGCCTTTGGGCCTCCGTTGCTTCTTCGCCAAAGTCTTCTGTGAATCTTAAGTTTTAAGTACTGTGTATTATTCTCCTGTTACTTTCAAAATTATCTCCTTGTCTTTAATTTTCAATGTTTTTAATTATTTTTAATGTGATTCTAAGTAGCATCCATTGAACTTCACAGATGTATATTAGTTTTATATTATTTTTAATATCTGTGAGAAGCATTTGGCCCTTACTTTGGGAGAGCATTATCTTTTCTGCTCCTCTGTTCTCTCTTCTGACCTTCCCATCATACATATGCTAATGGTAAGCTTTTTATCGGACCTTTTCTATTTCTATTCTTCAGCTTGCATAATTTCTCTTTCTTATGATTCACCTTCCAGTTTCCTTATGCATTCTTTACCAGGTTATATATAATATGGAGCCCATCTGGTGAATTTTTAATTTTACTTATTGCTTACAATTTACCTTTTAGGCTTTCCACCCCCTCTTTGATACTATCCATTTTACTGTGACACTGCTGGGCCTTTCCTTAACTCCTTAATCATATTTTCCCTTAGTCCTGTGAAGCTGATTATAACAACTGTTTTTAACTTGCTGAGAAACCTAATATCTACTTTGTCTTTTGGGCACTTTCTGCTGTCAGTTTCTTTTTCCAGTATATCTCATACTTTTGTATTCATTCTTATGTTTCATAAATTTTTGTTGGACATTTTATATGATAAATTGCAGCATATCTAATACTAAGCCTCGAAGGTAGTTGCATTATTTGTTTGCATATTACCTAATACCTGGTTGGACTATTTCAATGAGAACAACTTCTACCCATTTTCTGTGTCAGACTATGTTCTCTGAGTTGTGCAGATGTGCACTGGCCAGAAGACATCCTGAAATGACAGTAGCACTGATGAGCTCTCTTCATCTTTTTTGCCATCAAGCCCACCTGCTGAACATGCCAATGCCCAATGCATTGTTTCACTGTTTTAAATAATGACCTTGAGCATAAATTATGCTAAAAATGAATCCAAACTGGGTCTCCTTTGGCAGAATAGTTTCTGGAGGGTTTGATTTTGTTCAGACATCGAGAAGACTCCTCTTAATTGTATTAGTTTCTGTTTCTCTCCTTCAAATTAGTGGACATACAGTCCGTATGTTCCACAAACAATCATCAATTTATAGGGGTGTGACAGGTTATTTTTTTTTACTTTCTGAGAGGCTCAAATTAATATGCATTCATGGAAATTGTACTTCAGATTTTGAACCTGAGTCTTTTCCTGGGCTGTGCTGTTATACAGTATAGTCCTCTCTCACAAAGCCAGGTAGCCCTGGATCCCTGTTGGCCAAAATAAACAAGGAGTACTTGAGTGTACCCTGTTCCTTAGCTATGATATTTGGTAGGTCAGATGTTTTAAGTGGATTTTTAACAGATGATATTTTCAGCTTCTGATGGGTTTATTGGGATTTGTAGTATGGATCTCCTCCTACGTTTCTTTCACTATAAACTAAATGGTTCTTGACTCTACCCCTGAATTTCTTGCCTCTGTTTCTCATGAAGTCAGCTCCTTTGAAAGACATTATGCATTATCCAATATTTTTCCCTGTATTCTTCCCAGCAAAGTCTTTGTGCCAATTTTGTAGTACTAGGAATGGGAACAACAGTCTCCATGAATGACATCCCTCTTTAAGGAGCGAGTCCTCAGTAGAGGAAGACAAGAGTATTTTAAGCACCTACACCCATGGAAGAGTCGCTGTTCCATGAGCAGAGACCAGCAGAAGCGAGCCTCCCCGCTGCAAACATACTTGGCCAGGACCCTGCTTCAGCACAGGTAACTGGGAGGGGAGTTCTTTCCTCTTGGGGAAAAGCCCTCCACAGGAGCTCAGAGGAAGAGGCCTTCATGCTCTTGGGGTGGACGTGCTGGAGTCCACCTCCAAGAGGATGGAGAAAGGAGGGAGGGCCTGGTTTTGATGCAAATACCTAAACTTACTTGTTTTTACTGTATTTTCATAGATGCCTTTGTTGTTTCTCTTCAGTTGCTTTTTGCCATTATTTCCAGTTGTGTAAAAGACTGTAGCTTTTCATAACTTTCACAAGATTTCCTGGAAACGTCTGTCATCTAAGATCATTTTCCCTACTGACTGGTGGCTATCTCTTTTTCCTGCATTGGCAAGATGGGACTTGTGTTTTGTCTTCTTTGCCATTTGTGAGATGACTGAATATTTCAGTCACTTCCTTTACTTTGAGCCCTACTTGACTGAGAGGCTCAAAATGAAAAAGATAATCTTGTCTATTATCTGGAACTTTTCAGAGCTACCTTAGCAGTGACAGTTTCCTGAAACAATACATCCAAAATCTGTAAAATGCTTTAATTTTCCATATAAAATAACACAATTATAATTCTCCCAGTCTAAAGATGATGAAAAATAAAACATGACAGTTTAAAAGACAGAACAGGGAAAAAGAACATAACAAAATTATCTCAAATTTTCTGTGCCTACTCATTATTTTGAGTTCAAATGCACCTAGATCTTATTAAACTATTATTTTAATCAGCCTTTGAATTAGTCATGTGTTCAAATATAGACTTATCTTCATCATTTGTCTAGTGAATAGATCAAGCACTTCTACATGTGGTTCTGTACTCTAGATGTCAGAGATAGGGAAATAAATCTTGTCTCACCATCTACTAGATATTAGTTCACCAGGAAAAGTACATGTAGTACATGCAGATAATTAAAGACAGACTTAATAAAGGAGGTATTATAAGCTAGACCTTAATAAGGAATGAATTTCTAAGACAAGAACTACTGGGGAAAGTTCACTGGAGTAAAAGACAGAACAATAGTGAAGAAGTAAGAACACAGAAAATATTTTAGAAGAGCTTGATTCAAGCAAAGCACAGGGTACAAAACATAGCAAATACAACCAGACACAGATCAAGTCAAGTTAATAAAGGAAACTGTGTCTTGTAAAGATTGGTTTCTGGGTTGTATTTGCCAGCAACCCATTGAGATTATGGAATTTATTAAGGAATTTATTATCATCATAATCATTGTCATTGTCGTCATCATCCTCATCATCAGCATCATGCACATCATCATTTTAGGAAAATAAATCTGGCCACAGTGTGTTGTATAGTTTTGAAAAGTGAATGATTGTTAACAGTGAGACCAATGGAAAACTGTCAAATGAAACATGATTGTTTAGATCTGAATCAAAATATGGCTTTATGAATGGAAAGAATCTGAGACTCTGTGACAGAACTTACAGTTTCAAGGATGACTTGTGCAGTGTACTAGAGACAGGGCCGTTATAGTATGTAACAGGTTTCTGACATGATCCACATGGCTAATTTATGATGCAAGAGAAAGAATCTGATCTTGAATGAAAATAATGAGCTCTGATTTAAGCATGTTAAAACTGAATGACCTAGAACCCAGTCAGGAAACTCGTAGACAGTAGGAAATGTGGATGTGTACCCCAGACCATCATGAAGGTGCAAACAGCCAGGCCTGCATTGTCTGGCTTTCTCAAACAGTTTATTTTCCTTTCATTTGTAAACCAAAGATAATAGTAGCTACTTCCTTGAATTCTTAGTGAATGGTTAAATGAGATGTATACCTGCTTGCAATATATGATGCTCTTTTTTTTTTTAAATCATTGTTTCGATTAATATAACCAAATGGAATTAAATCATCCAGACAGTGTAAGAGAGTTGAGTAGCCCTCATCTGAAATGCTTGGGACCAGAGTGTTTTACATTTGAATTTTTCCAGAGTTTGGAAAATTTCCATATTCATTATGATCTATCCTGTGTAGGATTATGTGAGGGATGCTCAACTTCCAGAATGTATTTGAAATTAAGTCCAAAAGAAGAACTTCAGGACACAGTCTTATACATTAAACACACACTCTACTTGAAAACAAATATGATGGTGCGAGATAGCAGAGCAGAAAATCTGAGCCTAAAGAGCTTGCGATTTGCTCACTTCTTACAGCACCTACCAATGTATGTTTTCATCAGATTCTCAAAGTATCCTCGGGAGCGTGTGATACCTGTCCTTTTCACAGTGTACAGCTGGCCTGTGGTCAGTCACAGCATCACTGTGAAAACCGCCTTGCTTCCTCCAACTCTACTACTTAGCGGGCTCAGCATTCATCTTCATGTTTTGGACATCAGAAAAAAAAAGCTCTAGGACTTACTCCGCTTAAAAGTCAACTCTAATTCTTTACTCTCATAGTTTATCACCCAACCCTGTTAGGAAAATATGGTGAAGAAAAAAAGGAATCAAAATGTGCAGCCCAAATTCAGGTGTTATTTGCACAGCTCCATGAAATAGTTTGAAGATATAGTTCATATTGCTTCTTTTTCAAAATATGTTGAAATTTGAATGCTGTTATCACATCAAGCCACTCGTAAGAGTTACTTTTGTCTAAAGCTCAGCCCACATGTACTTGGTGCTTTCCTGATAGCATTTCTTCTGGGAGAAAATACCACATCATGTTGATTTAATCTCAGCATGAAAAGTGAAATTGGCAATATTATTTATTACCAAACCAACAGTCAGTTTCAACCTCTGTAACATGGAGCCTCTTTTTTATATATGTTAATAATGTCCTTTGGCAGTTTCTTCCCTTTCAGGAGCCTCAACACATTCAAAAAAGTGCTATTTTTCCCACGATAAGAATAGTTTCCTCAAAGCAGCTTCCATTTATTGTGTGTTCCCTGAGATCGCACCCCATGGTGCAGCAAGATGGGAACTTCATTCGGTGCAGACACATAATTGCAGCAGTCCGTGGAAAATATCCACAATAGATCTGGGCTTCATTTAAAAGGTATAATTACGTGGTAAATGATCCAGTTTATGCTGGACATCTGCAGCACAGAGTCGTAATTAATCAAGAATGAGTAGGTGTAAAAACAGTAATATAAAGATATGCACGTTCTGTTTCTCATTTTTCCCATAGGCTGAAAGAAAAAACAAAATCCTTGGAACTATTGGTAAATTATGAAAAGTATCTTAAATCTTCAGATATCTTACAAATAAGCTTTAACCAAGTTGATTCTTTGTTTTAAAGAACACCTTAAAAAAAGAGTAAAGAGAAAAATTGTCTGATCATCAAGAAAAAAAAGAACAGAAGAGAAGCATCTTTAATCAGTTTGGGATTAACTTTCTTAAAACAAAATAAATTATCAAATTATCTCTAATAGCATGTGTCTACACAGTTTGGGGGAAAACTAAAGTATGTGGAGAGAAACACTACAATGTAATTTCTCAAGATTTATAGACATTTTACAATAAACAGAGACCCTACAAGTGCAGTTGTACTGATGGGATTTCAGATGATTTGGCATCTGACATATTTTATAGAAATAGTTAAGATAAATTTAGTTCTGTAAACATTTGTAGGATACCTATTACCTTACCTGTCATGGCCTGACTATGGGAGATACAGGTAACACTTGGTCCCTGCTCTGTGATAAACTATGAATCCAGCCAGCATGTTAAAAAGATACAAAGAAATCAACTAACAAGCAAAAATTTGTAATAGTGCAGTTGTCATATGAATACATTATTATCAGCATACACAGCAAAATGCTGAACTGTAGATGAGATAGGAATGCAGACTAGTACTCAGCCTTGCAGAGTAAGAAACCCTTGACCTGGCTCGACAGAGGAATAATTGTCTCTGTGGGACAAAGAGAAGATGGTACTCTTTTATGTCATTCATGTACACTGTGACAATACTTTGAAGTGTTTAGTGTCAGGTCCAGCTTTTAAACAAGCTTTTAATATTCCCAGAATGGACATTAAACATATACTTTATAATCTATGAATAACCCTCATAGTTGAGTTGCATTTAACAGGTTACCCTAGTGCTACATTTCCTAGACATTAATGTTTACCAACTCCATTTTGTGATTTCTCTCATGTATTGACTGTGATGTTGTGTTGGTTAGTTTTCCATCACTCTTACAACATGCATAAAATAGTCAACTTACTTCCAGGTAAGGTTATTTTGGTTTTCAGTTTGGAAGGTTTCATTCTGTGGTTGTTCAGCCCATTGCCACTGAGCTTGTGCAAAGGGAACATGTCACGGTGGGTAGCTGTGATACTATGATGTGGGTTACCCACCTTTCCAGGTTCCCTCTTCTGTCTTTCTTAGGCAGACACTTTCTTCCTCAATAAAATTTTCCTACTCAAATCTCTGTCTTTCCTAAAATTCATTCTTCGATTTTAGAGAACATAAACTCGCCTTTCAGGTTGGGAGCTAGGCTTTGCTCCGTGGTATCAATACAAGGCAGCATGTAGTCAAGAATGGAGTCTAAATAAACTAAAATAATCCAAGCAAGTGAAATGTTATAACTCCTAATCTACTGGATATCTGAAACACGAGTTCATGTTCTCTAAAAATCAAAGAATAAATTCTAGGAACAATTGATGTTAAGAGTAGGAAAAGTTTATGAGAAAGACAGCTTTTTCCTAAGAGGGACAGAAGGGGGATGTAAAAGTGAGGTGATCCAGGACCCCATTTCCCAGGGGATATTTATGAAGCAAAGCCATGAAGTGAGGTGGGCTCCAAATGGAACCAACCAATAAGTTTCAAAAAGTAGACAAAACCATGATCAACCAATATTGATTAAAGGGGCATCCAAGACTAATATTGATTAAAGGGACAAAGCAAATCACACAAGGCTTTTTAAAGTTTTCACCACCTCCCTGTGACAGTGAGTATTAAGACTTTAACATAAGTTTACGTGACACTGGTCCAAACAATAGCATATTGATTTTCCTCCTGTTAGATCATTTTCTGAGGCTCCTGGAAAACTCATGGTCTCTAAGTATTGTTTCTGTGATGGCTAAAGAAAAACATCTGAGAAAATGTATTGTTAGCTACTGGATTCATCTTGAACATGAGCTCTCAGATGATGAATATTTGAGGAGGAAAGTATGTTAGTCACCACAGACTTGATGATTTAAAACAACTCCACTTGAGAAATATAAACCTTATATACTGCAAATGTGTCCAAAAGCAAAAGGAAGATTGGGAAATGAAAGAACAGAGGAAGGAGGGAAGGAAAAAGCAGACAAAGAAAGGAATTAAGATGTATTATGTACACATTGCAACTTCACATATGGAATGTAAACATTATGTGCTGCAAACATGTACTCATAAAGCAAATGATCTGAAAAAATAAAAACATTAAAAAATCAACCGAATTTTATTTCCCACATTTCGGGAGGTTGTGAAGTTCATGCTGTAGGACACTAGTGGATTTGGTGTGTGACAAGGGCCCGTTTCTGGTTTCACAGACAGGAGTCATTTTGCAGGACCCTCAGGTAGGAGGAGGAGAGTCTCACTCTCTGAACTGAGGCACAAAGAAGCTCCACTCTTGTGAGTGAATCATTTCTCAGGGTCTTACCTCCTCATACTGAGGATTAAGTTTCAGCATATGAATTGTGGGAAGACATATGCCATATGCATTGAGTGTAGGAGAAACACCTGCAAATAAAAACACGGCTGATGAAACATTTGCGCACACACACACACACACACACACACATTTGCATATTCTCCACCCTGTATTCAGTGTCATCAGCAAAGACCTGAAGAGCATCCACTCCAAGATCTACCTCCTCGATGACTGTAATTGTGGAAGAGTCTCTGTCTTCAGCCTTTGTTTCTCTATTCATAAACAGCTCCGCTTTACCATGAGATGACTTTGAAGTTTGGAATGGAAGACTTGCCGGACATGGACGGCATCGTGCCCCTGAAACCAGTGCTTTTATCTACTATTTTTCTTTGAACTCGAGAACAGCAAAAGTTCTTAAAATATTTTCTTTATCGGAAAAAAAAGTGTATAAAAAGAGGGTGAGCAAGTCTTTTTCCTTTGTTTTAAAAAACATTGCAAGAGAGCTTTTAATAGAAAACACTTGAGACATGTTGATTTCTCTTTATCAGCTCTCATATGCAAAATCATACTTGACTGATACAATACACTATATCACATCCCTTCCAGCTGTGAGGAATTGATTTATTGTTCTTCCTGCAAATACAAAGAGTGACAGTAATAAGGTCTGGGATTTTGAGGGTCAGAAAGTTAGCTCTTGGCACAAGTGTGGCAAAAATGTAAATACCCTTAAACATGATAAAAAGAACATTTCAAAATGCTATCAAGCTAAACACTGAATAAGCAAAGTCCACAATGGGCTGTCTGATTTGCAAACATATAACCTGCAACTTTGCTGAGTACCTCAGCCTTTTAACTAACAATGCTTGATATGTTAAAGAACAGACTCCATTCTTTTCCAGCACTGTTGCTCTTGTTAAGTATTCCGTCATGCTACCGATGTGGTGGTGGTGGTAGCTGTGGCCAGGAGGTATTTACCTAGTGTTTTGTTAGGAAACTCCAATTATATGCCTTTGATACTATCAGAGGTCAGTCAATAAAAGGCAACAGAGACTAGCATAATCTCAAAGTACGTGAGGGGCAGGAGGTCAGTGCCTCAGAGGGGGCGAAGACCAAGACTCTCCACACTAGCAGGTATTTCCTAGGTACACACAGTCACGGGAGCACTGGGTGGCTTAAGGGGCTGCATGATCTTGTGTTTGATCAGACGATGATGCAGATCTCGTGCTGGTGAGGGCAGAAAGGAGAGAGCATTTCCAGACAGGAGGCAGCAGGATGGCTCAGCTGATAAGGGGCCACTCCCTCCCCTGGTGAGACCTTTCTCTTTTGTGTAACTGCTGGGTTCTCAAGGAACCAGATATCTTCAGCTGATGTAATCTTGCCTTGAAGTGTCCTAGCATCCAGACCATTGAGGCCTCATGTTTGACCAGAGGGAAGGGGGAGTTATGTTCCCACCAAAGCCGGCCCTCAGGCAAAGAAGGCAGTATTGGGCCTTAAGCAGCTATAGTTGTACTTTAATTATGAAGTGATTTTCCCCAGACTCTGTGTAGAAATGCTTCTAACATAAGGCCAGAAAGTATTAAAAGTGAAAAGTCTCTTATCTCTGACCCAAAACTACTACCTCGATACCCCCAGTTCACCCTACTTCCCATCACAAATGCTCACATTAGCCCCTCTGGTTAAACTACTAAAATTTGAACATGTAGTGTCATTTCTAGGAGAAAACTGATGGGGGTTTTTGAAGATTCAGAGGAATTAATTACAGAAGCAAAATCTTTGAAAAGTGTAAAGAGAAAAATGTACGAGTCAATAGGAAGCCTGCCTCATAGAGTCTGTGCTTTGTGAAAATCTCTTCCCTGAGAAGGAACTATGCAATAAGCTTTTTGTGTGACTGCTGCTATAACTTTGTTTTTACAAGCAAAATAAAAAACACTAAAAATGGATGGGATTGCTGGGATTCTCTGTCACATTCATGGGACCATAAAACTTTCTCACGGGAGGTAGTGTCCACATTCTATCAGGACTTTTTTATCTTGTAGATGAGGAAGTGGAACGGATAGGCATTTGTAATACTCCTGAGGGTTTTATTCTCTTCCTTCTGATAAGTGGATATTTTGAAATAATCATATGATAAATTTGCTCACCTCTGCCAGCTATAAATACATATAATTTAAATTCCACATTAATAGTATAAAATGTGAAAAGTAATAGTTCTAAATTAGGCCAGATTCAGTGCTAATAAATTGAAGTACAACTATTTTTCCAGTTTCCTCAGGACAGAGGACATGTACTTTGCAGCACTCTTTAATTATTAGAAAATCTATTCATATTATTGTCTGAATTATCTTAGACCCAAAGGCAGTGGATTTGTTGTTTTGGCTTTTTGTTTTGTTTTGAGCTTTCTTTGTGGTCCTGGGAATGGAGCTGGTGAAGCAGGCGGCAGCACCATGGAGCCAAATCCTTGACCCTTCTTATTTTTTTTTCAGAGAACATTTTTTTAAGAATTTTTATCTGGCCCAGCACCTTCCACAAATCCTGAGATACCTTAGGTGTCAGATGAATATTTGTTGACTCACAGGTCAATTATTTTTTTTAATGATTTTCATTTGCAATTTAACATTATTCATTAAAAGGGTTCAGTGATGCAAAATTAGTGTTTATTTACAGTAAAAAATGTTTATAAAGGGTGATACTTTTCAGTTTCATCTTCTATTAAATACGTAATCCAGTTCGAAGATTGCAAAAGAAAGAATCAATTGACACTACGGCCAGGAGTTCATCTAACAAGAGCAAGGTATGTTTCTCCGTTGGTCTCAGATTTCTTACAGAACCATGGGGATGGGTGAATTAGAGCCAACCTGTGGGTTACTTTCCAAGTTTATCTTATACTTTCTCATTCTCTATGAAACTTTGTCTGCATGTCATTACATCCAGTCTTCACCCACAATGCCATCGCTGTATCTACACATGAATACTTCTGTGACTGCTCATGGAACCCCAGCTCGGACTCTCCGGAAGCTGAAGTCTTCCGAGTCTCCGGAAGCTCTGCACTCCCCTCAGCCTGGAGAGAACTTGCTCCTCGGAGTTCTCCTCACGGTGATAACCCTCAGTGCACACTTAGCCTCCTTTGCCTATTGACATTATTGCCTGAGTTCTTTCCACGTGTACTTGACATGCTACTTGGGTTCATTTCAGGAATGTTAAGGATCGACAAGTAAAAATGCATAAGAGGATGTAGAGAGATGACTCTTTCTCAAATTCAAAGGGGACTAAGAGATGGAGAGAGGAATAGGGAAAAGAGATGCAAAACAATTAGGTTGTGTTATGTCTGCAGACCAGCTACACACAAGGAATGTAAACATTAGGTACTGTGTATATGTATGAATAGAAAAGAAAGAAGAAAACAACTTTAGAAATGCCTCAGCTGAGCCCTGGTGTACGAAAGCTGAAACTGAGGCCCTTCCAGCAATGTAAGCCAGTGGCACACGCTCACAAGCTCACAGGGCAGGAAGGAGCGTGTCTCTTGCCCCTTCACATTTCCCCAGCATCCCTGTGTACATAGAGAAGCAGTATCTCTGCCCATCTCTGCATACACAACAATCAGAATGGTGCCTGACTGTCATCAGTGCGGGCTCTTTACTGCTGCTGTTTGCTTCTAAGCCTGATGTAAAGCATGCATCTCGCTGTCGACATTGGGAGGGATGGTCCTCGTGATTTGAAGGCCAGGGGTTTGTGTGAGTGTGCGTTCGTGTGGTGAGCCACCACTTGCTTTTTGTTGAGGTTATTTGGCAACAGTCCTATCACAGTCGACTCGTCACAGAGTATGTTCTATGTCAAGGCAAATAGAAAAGAAGAGGAGGCTTAGAAAATGAGAGTTGACTTATATTTAAGAAAAAAGACATGTTTCTAGCCTATGCATCCATTGGTACCTTATCTAACAAAAAGAAAACAAGAATGGATGCATACGTATGTACATATGACAGACCAGATGTCTGAATTCTCTCCAAATCCCTGTGTTGAAATTGATATTTTGAGCCAAAAGGGAGACCCTTGATAGATGCTGGGTGTGATCTGGTCTTTCTACCCCACACTTGCCCTTTGCTCTCTGATTGGCTCTAAATATTTCAGAAATATAACTAAGGAGAGCACACTTGCAGTTTCCTCCCTGATAAGTTTTTTTTGTTTGGTTGGCTGGTTGGGTTTTGTTCTTTGCTACTGAAAATCCTTCACCTCTCTAATCCTTGACCCAAGTTGAGCTAGGAACTGAAGCAAACACTGAATCTGGACTGTAAGCCCCACTCCTGGGCTCTGTGACATGGCTTAGCCTTCTCAAGGTATCTCACGTTGCCTGGCTTCCAGGCTTTCTTCTCCTGCAGACAGTAAGTCCACCCCCTCTCCACCACCTCACGGGGTGTCTCCTCTGCCTTTTTCACCACATGCGAACTACTGGGTTCTCATCAGCACCAGCAGGGTACCAAGAATATTGGGCAGTGACAAAGGCGTCTTGCTGGACATTGAGTCTTCCACACTCTACTGTTGTAGAAAGATGCCCTCCGTTTGTTCTGATGACTGGGATGCATTTCGTTCTGATCTGTCTGCCTCATTTGCAAATTGAGTCGTTTATAGGTCTTTGAGCTTTGCTGCTTTTTAGTTTTGATGGTAATTAACATTTATTAGAACTTACTGATGGATACTAAGCATTTCAGATATTTGTAACTCATAAATCTCTGCAGTTCCATGAGTCAATATGTTATCCTTCTTGTTTCACTGATAATGACCTTAAGACCCTGAGTAGTTGAACAACTTGTCCAAAATCCTACTTTGTAAGTAATACAAGTGAGATTCAAGTTCAGTCTGATTCTAGATGTTGTGTTCTGAACTATGAGGCCTCGCACCCCTTCACAAAAGGAGCCTCCAAGAGCAATAATAATACTGCTGCTAAATAGCGCTTAATAATGTTTATTATGCTGCTACTATGGATTATTCTCAATGACTTTTATGTATTGCATTGAAATAAAATCATTCAGATTCTTTGATTCCCCTAAATAGAGGTTCCTTTCTTGGGTAAAGCAAAGGAACATTAGAGATTTTTTTTAATTACAGCTGTTTATTAATAGCCTCTGTGTGGTGTGTGAATATCCCCGGAGTACTACTAAAATCAGAATACCCTTCAAAGAACAACAGCAAGTTTTGATGAGTGTCTTCTTTTTCAACCTTATCACATAAAGAGCATATACGTTCCTTTCCTCTAAGAAGAAAACGTGAAATTTAATTATAGGAAAGAACAGAAAAGTCAAAATTTCTGGGTTTTTTTTTCCTTTTCCTTTTGAAGCCCACTCACTTCTTTTACCATCAAGAGAAAAGATCACTAAGAAACTTTTTTCCATGTGCAATGCATCTGGGTTCTAGTCTTCGATAAATATAAAATGTTCCAAATTTTTATGGCATGATGATTCTCAAGAAAGTGTTTATCTTTACTGTTTGTTTGTTTTTCAGAGAACATTTAGAAGAAGGTAGTATTTTAGTTCTCATTTGTCACCTTGTGACAGTCCTAAACATTCCAATTATTTCTCAAGAATCTATGGCTGTGGAGGTAGAAGCCTCCTTATTTTAGGGACATTTTTAAGATTTTCTATTTTCTTCTCTTGGCACCTTGTAAAACTTGCAGACTTAAATTTAATTCTACATTTCTGAAATACAAAGGTTCTCACCACAGGACCAAGGTACAGACCAAGTGGACATGTTCTCGCACCCCCTACTTAGTAAACATAGAGTCATCGGGGAAGAAATAAGCTGAATTTTTAAAATTTCCAGAAATAAAGAAACCACTAACTTTAAAAACTGAAAATCTGGAAGATAAGTATAGTTGAAAAACATTTCCTTGCCTTAAAGAAGATGTAGGACAGGGACTCGGATTTAGCTCAGTGGTTCCGGTACCTGTCCTACAAGTGCAAGGGCCCAGGTCTGATCCCCGGTAACCATAAACAACAATACTGGGTGTGGAGACTCATGCCCACCAGCAATCAGAACCACATACCACAGTGCTGGGCATAGTGGCTCACGCCTGTAATTCCAGCACTCAGGAGGCAGAGGCAAGAGAATTGCTGTGAGTTTAAAGCTTGCCTGGGCTACATAATCAGCTCAGGGCCAGCCTGAACTACAAAGTGAGACCCTGTCTCTAAATAAATAAATAAATAAAACTAAAGAAGATGCAGAACATACAACTGTCCCTCATGTAATTTTCGGTTTCAGTAGAATTACAGATGACTATGGAACATTGACACAACACAGAAGCTCTGCTCTTCTAATAAGGCTTCTTTCTCTCAATTTAAACGTGAAAAAGTCTATTCAACAAAAATCTTTAATAAAATCCTATTACATTCGAGGCTCTGGAAGTGCTAGGAATCCATCCATGGAGAAGCGATGAAGAAGACCCCAGTGTAAACATTACAGCCTAGCTCAGCAGCAGCGACCCAGACAGCTTCCTCAGGAAGTGGCCAGCCTTCTTCCTGAGGGCTGCTACCCTGTGACTTCTGATGCCCTCTGTTACTGAACTTCTTCCATAACGGAAATATGGTCTGTATTCTTTTAAATCTTGCTTTTGTTTAACAATATACTTATAAAGTTCATTCATTTGGTGTAAGTAGTTTTCATGGTTTTGGCTGTATAAACATATAAAAACATATTTATCCATTCTACTGTTTATGAACATTTTTGTCTGTTTCTATTTGGGAATTATATGAATAATCTTTTATCATCCCTAAATATGCTTCTAAGTAAACATGTACATGAAGTTTTGCTGAATATGTAACTAAGGATAAAAATCCTGTATATAAGGATAAACACATGCTTAGCCTTAATATAAAAATGGGCACAGCAGTGTGTATCAAATAGCTTTCCAAAACTCTCACTAATATTCCCAATGATATCTCGTTGGCCATCCCCCAGGCAGTGGTCCCCCATCCAGCTGCAAACACAAGGCAAAATGGATTTTAGCTGGATCTGTTTTGTTTTTAATAGAATCTAAATCATGTTCCCAAGAAAGAAAGAGAATTGGTGCTGTGTGGTATCTGCCAGTCCCCTTCTTCAGCCTCTTTTGTCCTGGCCAACAATCTAATATCTATCTACAGATTCAAATAGCAAACCCAGGATTACCTTTCTCTTCCACATCAGCAAATACCCTCAGTTCTGTGTCCACAATGCACTGTCAGGGCTCCTATCTAGATGGCCCCAAACAGCCTCATGGAAGGTGACTGGAGGAGCTGCTTTGCTATTAGAGAGTGGGTCTGGTCAGAAGAGCCAGTCACTGTGGGCATCACCCGGAAGGGAAAGTAGCTCCTTTCTGGGTTCACGACTTGATCTCTGTTTCCTGCCTGCCATGCTGTGAGCAGTTGTCCTCTACCATGCTGTCCTGCCTACCATGCTGTCCAGCCAACTATAGACTGGAAAGTCAATAAATTGTGAGCCAAAATAAACGTCTCCTTCTTTAAAGTGTGGCTGTCAGGTTATTTTGTCCTATTTGAGACAGACCGGAAGGACTTGACATTTTGTTATTGTTGTTCTGACTGGAAGGCGGAGGTAGCTTGTCCTCCTGCCCCCTCTTTGCTGCCCCACTCCTCTCTAATGGACCGGAACAGCTTGCTTCAATGTCATGCCAGGCTGTCTAATGGTGTCCTTCCCAGCTATCAAACAGCCATTTTCTGCTCCAATGTGAGCGCAAACGGACAGTCAGCATGGTGCCCCACCCAACACCCACCATTTCAAACACTGCTGTTGCATCCTGATGCAGCCAAGATCAGGAAGGGTGGACCTGGGCCTCTTGTCTACATACGCAGTATCCACAGCAAGCTTTCAGCCCTGCCCCTCATGGACACAGGGCTACAGCTGCTGCACAAGCAACACCTCTCGGAGTCCTCAGCTTTCCGTCTAGGAAGGCTCCATCCAGCTCAGGCCTTGTTAGAGGAACTTGCATGTTCCTGGAAACATGTTTGTGATTTATTTCTTAGGTAGTGTAGAACCAAAACCCCCATAAATCTGTTTGGGATTTTAAAAAGAATCCTGAATGTTATGTAGTTTCCAAAGAAATAGCAATAAACACTCGGAGCTGTTACCATTAAAGAGCTCCAAAGTCCAGCAGCCATTGAAGACCAGTAGCAGAGACCAACAGAGACTGGCAGAACTGACTCGCAGTGTCCAGCACAAGGTGGCATTGGGTGGTGATGACTGGCTGAAAGAGCGAGCTGTCTGGGTTAAAGATTGGTGGCCAACATTACTTGGTGTCACCTGGTGACACAGGGCCTGCTAGCAGAGCTGCACTTTGCTGATTTATGATTTTCATCTAAATGGAGCAAGAGGCCCAGGCTTACTAACAATACAGTGAGGAGGAAAGTGAGCCATACATCTTGGTTCTGTCATTACCTGCCCTTCTCCTGGGCTCTCCCCTCTGTCAGCCACTGTCATCTTTTAGACAGATGTTCTATTGCAGAGACCTCCTGCAGGGTCTCTATGCCTCTAGTTTTGTTTCCTTGTTCTCTAGATAATCAAAATAGTTCAGTTTGGTTTTGATTTGATAGGTCTTTCTGATGACTTTTCTCTTGTAAAGCCACCACGCTCCCTATCTAAACACTTTCAGTAGCTTCCGCGGAATGTAAGGTAGAACTTGAGCACCTCAGCAGTGGCCTGCATGACCGTCTGTCCATGCACACGCCACCGGCCTCCGGCACTGCTCCCTCTGGCCCAGCCTCATATTGCCTCCCAAACCTCCTTCTAGCTCTTTTGTCCTTTGTTTTCTTGCTTCGTTGGTAATTTTGGTCCCCACCACGGGCGCATTCATTTTATGGAGCCAAAGCTTGCCCAGGTTCTCTGCCAAATCTGGCCTGGTACGTGCCTCACCTTGGCTGTGTGCAGCCCTGCTGAACAATTTGCTAGGCTGCAAGCAATTTTTATCTCTTATCACTTACAGTCTATTTGAGATGTTCTGTGTGTTCCCTGGAAAAAATGGATGACTTCTGAATGCTGCAAACAGTTCTTAATTATACTAGCTAATTTGTAGTGTGTCATTAAGTCTGAAGTTAATTAACTAATCAACTAATATTTTGCTGCAGCAGCTATGATATGTAATATATAAGCTGTGAACATCAGACGACAAACAAATCAGGGGCCACATTAGAATCTGAACTCATACACTTGTGAAGTGAGAACTGAGAAATAAATATACCTGTCCATAGTCTAATCTAATCCAGATCTTTGTAAGTAGGAGAAAAGATTAATGAATTCAGTGTGAGTTACTACTGAATAACCCCCCTGCCCCTGAACCCACTCTGCACATCTACCATCCTATGTCAACGTGCTCTTTCATGCAGGCATTATTTTGATAATTTCAATTTGTTGCTTGTTCTTCCTAGCAAAAAATAAAAAATAAATGCAAACAAATAAAAAAGAATAAGCAATAAAACAAAGCAAACATCATTAACCAAGAAAATAACCACTGTCTAAAGCAAGCATTCTGGACTGTCACAGCTCTGCCCAGGCAGTGGGAAAGCACATTGTCCTCAAGTGGCCTGATGAAGGTCCCCAGGGCTCCTCTTTCAGGAAAAGAAAGAAAGAAAGTTTCCTGTTTATATGCTGATTAATCTGCCATTTTTTTTAAACAGGAAAAAAACAAAACAAAAAACACCTCAGGGAAAAGTGCCATTAGGGAATCAAAGCTGAAAAAGTTGAAGCCCCCTAAGAGCACCAGAGATAAAGTATAACTGAAGTTTAAGAAGAAGTATTTAGAAGCCTTAGTTTACCTTAAGGTGTCATTGCCTCAGGACATTGAAAGACACTCAGTAATTGGCTGTTTATTTGTAAGAACCGAGACTAATATCATCTAAAGCTTGGAAAGATTTAGCAACGGTATGGGCTATTTAAAAAAGTTTGCTTTGATGACTCCCCCTTTTGTTGTCCTACTTACTACTTGGAAGGTATCTGGATCTCTAGTTTTACTAATACGCAGCATCCTTACAATTTTAGGTATGAACTGCTTAATTTAAAAAATACCATTTATTGTGCAAATATTGTATCATGCAAAGCATTTACCTTTTTTCCGTATCCTTTATAAAGCCTGATCCTGCCTGAGTACATCTATGCATTGAGATGTTATTTTACTATACTATTTGGAAAATACAATAGCAATAGAGAAAGAATTCAACTATCACTCTCAAGCCTGTCATGTATAAAACGGAATGCCAAAGACAGGATTTTCATAGACTGTGTCATTGCAACAGACCTTTGATTGTAAATCTTTTTGTTTTCCTTTTCCTCCCTTCCTCCATTCCTTTCTCCCTTTCTTCTCTTTCTTTTACATTTTCTCCTTTGCAGACTATCTCCATCCCTTCAACAAAGACATACCTGGAGCCCACAGTAAGTATCATCCGCTACTTCAGTATAACTCAGCAGTGGTGAAACAGACTCTGTTCTCATGGAATTCAGAGTTTGCAATCCTTTGAATGAAGATTGTCTAATTCATTCTTCTGTTTTCCTGTGGTGTCTAGAAGTGGGCACTTGTTTTGTAGATGTCTCAAAATATATATGTGTGTGTATACAAAACAGAAAGGATGAACGAACAAATCAAGCGAACTTTGACTCCAGCCATGTAAACACAATGTTATGCTGTGACAATTATAATTTAAGGATCAACAGATGATCTCAAAAAGATTGAATCAAGGAGACAAAATGTAGGGGGTCACAGTTTGTGATACGTGCATCATCCATAAAAGTTTAATTTTCACAAGTTATGCATCAGTTCCCTTCAGGACTCTGAATTTAGATTTTTATAGTCTGTGGCCAAACTTTTTAAGTTTCACAGAGGAAGTCTTCCCAAGCTAACATGCAATTTCAGTGATCTCACCACTTACGTGTACCAGAATCACTGCAATTATTTTAATCCTACTGCATTCTGTTCTTATCAGTTTAGAAAAGTAGAAAGCAAAACATACTGACTTGGCTAACATACACTATGACTCTTGTAAATTCAGGAAATTTTAGATAGCAGTGGAAAAATTTAAAACTTTAAGAAATAATCAGATAAGACAATTCTCATTAGATTTATTTATTTATTTGTTTGTTTATTTTTTGTACTGGGGATTGAACTCAGGCCCTTATGCTTGTAAGGCAGGCACCAGGACCACTGAGCTACACCCCTAGCAATTCCCTTTAGCAATAAAGAGATCTGTCATACATCCTCACGAGAGGAACCCCTTGGACATCACAGCAAAGTTTTTAAAAGGCACATTATTGTGGATATATGACACTCATGTCTACATTTTAGAAGTATTTTCTAGTGATCAGTATATCTATTGATCAGTTATTTTAATTTTGTGAGTTTTATTATATAAAACTACTTTTCCAGTAAAATAAAATATCAATATAACTAAATGTTAAATTTTTAATATGTAATGAATATTTAGAATAAACATCAACATTTTCAACATCAACTGTTTATCTGTTTACAAGATCAAAAAACCCCAGCAAAAATAAATTCCTATGTGAACCGCAATGGAAATACAAATAAAACTCTACCATAGAAATCATTCTTTGATTACCATACCTAAGGCAGTCTTCACACATGACACTAGCATGTGCCATACATAGGTATGGCTTATATTGATAGCACATGTGTTGTTTGCTTGTCTCTGGCACCACATACTTTTCCTGTTTTCTTAGGAGGTTCTTGTCATGTTTCACCTGTCTGCAAACTGGTCTGCACCAGAATTATTCTGAGGAGTTATTTGGGAAGATATTGTTTTTCTTATGTTATCATTGATTATTTATCAATTCCAATTTCAATCCTCTAAGAAAATTTCTCCATGATATTTTTGGCGTGTATTTTCTTTATAAACGATGTAATTATTTATGCCTTACATGTTTAGGATCAAGTAAAATACAACTATAGGCCAAGGCTTTGTGTTTCAAGTGGCATCATTGTTACTATATATCCCACCAACAACAGCTACTCTACCTTATGTTTTGTTGTAAAATGTGACCATTTCTAAATTCATTTGTGTTGAATTTGTGTGAGGATTCACTATCAATCTCTTTTTATTTATTTTTAAGACAAAGTCTCACTATCTAGCACAGGCTGACCTTAAACTCACACGATCCTCCTGCCTCAGCTTCCTAAGTGCTAGGATTATGGGTATGCTGCACCATGCCTAGCTAGCTTCACTATTAATCTTATCATCATGGTGTAATGTTGACAGTATCAATACTACTTTGTTTTTCTTTGCCCTGTGGGAGGCCAATGTGATGTCCTTCTGTTAATACAATTATATGACACATTACTCTATTGTGAACTTGCAACTTTTTTTTCAAGGAAACTTGGCTTTGTTTCTGCAAATAGTTTCTGTACTTGTCAAGAGGTATTCTTTTAGCAAGTGTAATATGAATGAGTAACTAGTAAACTGATTGTCAAATGTGACATTTGGGTTATTTTGAAAGAGGTACAGCACGTCTATTCACAAAGTTAGATTGTTACTGTATGAATACAGATGTGGTAGCTGAGTTTCAAGATAAATTTCTAAATTCAAGGTTTAAAATGTCTTTGCATCTACTAGGGCATATATTTTGCCATATTTGGAAGGTTTACTTAACATACATTGCTGCAAATTTCAACAACCACAAAATGATGCAAGTTCTTCATCAATTGCCATGTATTTGGACAGTCCATAAATTGCTTGGCAGATTGAAACAAAGCTTTCCAAAATAAGAGTGAACAGCAGTTGAACTGTTAGATTGTTTTCTGTTTTGACAGGTCTTCTTGTCATCAGAACATAAGCAATTTTGCAGGAAACTAAATCTCTTAAGTGTCCTTATTGTTCTAAAAAACCTCAACTCCCCCTATGTCACTGCTCCATAAATCCTTTAGATTGTGACAATTACTATGATAAAGTCCTGCTAGGAAAACTTTTAGTTCAGACAGTGAGATGTCATGATAAGTATATTTTTGAGTACTACCACGGAATGTTTAGAATGTTTTTCTTGTATTTCATTATTGTTGTATTTCAAAACATCTTATAGCATCTCATCCATTGCAAACAATTTCCAATATTGAATCACATTCTGTCCAGTGGGTTTTACCCCTGATGAGAACCTAATTAACTTTTTCTGGCCACATCTACCATTAGATCATGCAGGTATCCATGACCATGGTATAGCATTTTGACTAGTGACTTATTTACATTACTGTTTTCTTCCTCATCTTACTCAGGGTCTTCCTTCTGCATTTCTCTGTCACATCTTGCTAAGTTCTTTGGCTTCTAAGATCCAAGTCATCATCAGAAGCCAAGTCACCTGGTGACTTTCAACCTCCTTGAAAAATTCTAAAAGCAGATTTTAATGCAATATCATACTGCCTTGAGCTAATTCTAAAGAGTAATCAAGAGAAAACATTTAATTAAATTATAAGTGCACAGAAATATAATCCAGTGCATGACATGGGAAAAACTCACCAGTTTACACTTTGATGTGCGTGCATATAACCTGCTGTTCATCATACAGAATTGGCATATGCAAAGAGGGCTTCCTGTATTCCCCCTACTGAGAGGCACAACCTGCTACCACTATACTAACATACATACTTTCATTAGAAAAATATGGCATGGCCATCTGTGACTCAGAATGAGGAACTCAGCATTGCCCCCAAGTTCCCAACTCCTGAGTCCTGCATTTGGGAGTTAAAACAAAAAAAGAACATGTATGCAACATTGGAATTTTATCTTTGAAGATTATGTCTAACAAAACCACATCTCTTTTTAAACTATAAAAGGAAACTTCTCATATTTCAATTTAGTTGACCCTGAGTACGTGAGGCTTTTCCATACCTTTTCAGAAACATGCTAAGCATGAAAGTAGATTCCTCCCAATAAGGGCTTTTGATAGGCAGTGGCACATCTAACTATTCCTCCCCTTTAACTCTGTCATTTGGTCTATTATTGTTCTGTGCATCTCAATTATGCATTAAGCTTCCTAGCGACACCTACAGGTATCCACAGGCATTGTACTCTGCACTGTTAGCTAGAGAAGTTGTAGTTGATTGACAAGTACTATGATTTTAAGCACATGGAGGTTTTGAAACCTATTTGATTTTTGCCTGGGCTTATTTTTTAAACTGCAGAGAGTTTTCTGGGGCTTTATACACTTAAACACTTGACTATCACAGAGTAGCATGGTGAAATGTGTTTGCGCTAGATTAAAAACTTGACTCTGTCATTGACTGGCGATGTAACCTTGAAAATGTTACTTATCAACTTAGAAAGTCAGATTCTTCATTTATAAAACATGTTTTAAAGTGCTCCTGACTTAAGGTTATTGTGGATATTTCACATATATATAAAGCATTTGCTTGGTATACAGCGTATACTCATTGAATTTTTTTACTTTAATTCTTATTGGGATGCGAATTATAACTTATAGTATCTATCATGTGTCGTCAAGTCACTATGTTTAAAATATGAAAAGACTAAATGAAACAATATCATTCTTCCAGATTCTATAAAATTTTAAAAGAAATTGGAGCTGGGCACAGTAGTATACACCTATAATCCCAGCTACTCAGAAGGTCGAGGTTGGAAGACAGCAAGTTGAAGGTAAGCCTAGACAACCTAGTGAGGCCTTGTCTCAAAATGTAAACAAAATACAAAAGGCTAAGAATGAGCTCAGGGGCAAAGTGTCCCTGGCTTCAATCTCTAATAGGGATAAAAAAAAATGGGTCATCTCTCTATATTTTCAACTGATCTTCAAGAAAGTATTCATAGATCTCTACCTGTCCAACAGAGAACTCTTAGGAATCAGCCAGTGACAAATCTTAACTAACACAATGAAACAGCTACTTGTGAAAACAAGCATTTTTTTGAGATGAACAAGAAGTTGGTACATTTTCTTATAAAACAGAGATATCAACACAGAACTGAATTGTGAGCGCTCAGTATTCTTGTTTTCCTCACTTAGATCAGGAAGTGCTCTAGAGAGAATGGAGTTTGCAGGAGTGATATCTGAAAGCCATCCAATAAGGTGTGCAGAAATTCTGCCACTTTCCACTTCTCCGGTGACAGAAGAGTACACAAGTACTTGGGGGCACATGTGGAGCAGCCCCTGAAACAGTTGGCAGCCACAGGAAAAATGTGAGGCATCTCACATAGCTATTCTATTTCTTTCATTTGTTTTTAAAAATACCTTCTCTTTTACTCTCCAAAAATTGTTTTTCCCCTTTTATCCTAAACAATGGTTTCTGTTCCCCTAATATCTCAAGACTCTTCTCCATACTCTTTTATGTAACCCTTTCATGATTCTGTTCATCTGTGCCGCTCTGCTGATGGTATACTGTGTGATACAAGGACAATTCAAGAGCCTTGTGTCTGGTTCCAGTGTTAAAGAGATAGATAAAGACAAATTACAGGATTCCTTTTTCACCCGTGGGGTTAACGCTCCCAAGATCCCAGTGGCGCCTGAAAGCCAGAGAGTACCAAATCTTCTATATCCTGAGTTTTGCTACATACAACTACGATAGAGCTTAATGCATTATGTAGGTACAGTAGATTACATGACAATATCTAATAATAAAATGATCAAATCAACAATATACTGTGATAGAACTTATGTAGTATGGCCCTTCCCCCTCTGTCTGATGCAGTCTTATGGCTCTGTCATGGCTCTGTGTTTCCGATCTACAGCTGACTGCAGACAAATGAAACCACAGAAAGTAAAGCCACAGATAAAGGGGAACTATTGTATGGGCATGAAAATGCCTGGAGTTTTAAAAACAATGCAAATGGAGAGGACAGATCTCATTCTTTACCAGGGCTGTTCTCATAAAGACTACAGATCACGGGCCGGGGAGTTAGCTCAGTGGTTCCGGCGCCTGTCTTGCAAGCGCAAGGACCCGGGTTCGATTCCCTGGTGACCACATAACAATACTGGGTGTGGACACCCAGCAGCAACCAGTACCACATACTACAGTGCCGGGCGTGGTGGCTCACGCCTGTAATCCCAGCACTCGGGAGGCAGAGGCAGAAGGATTGTGATGTGAGTTTGAGGCTGAGCTGAGGGCCAGCCTGAACCACAAAGCGAGACCCTGTCTCAAAAAACCTAAAAAAAAAAAAAAAAAGACTACAGATCAGCTCTTCAGTAATGGGTAGGAATAGAAGATGTTATAAGGCTTACCTATATATTTCCAGTAAAGTGAACAACGTGAGCAAGTTAAGAGAAAAAATGTGCAAATTTTAAAGACTAACCAGCACTTTTTTTTAATCTTTATTGGTACATTAAATATACACATCATGATTGCACTCCATAATGGGGATTTGTACCGGTATAAGACACAACTTAATTCTCATTTTTTCCCATAGCCCTACCCACCCTACCACCCCCCCATATACATAAAATTTGTTTCCTTTTTTGTTGCAAAGACTACAGCAAGAGGAGCCCAGGACACTGCTGAGCACAGCTTTGAAAGACTGTGCAAGGAGGAAATCAGTGGAGACTTGGGGATAGGGATGAAGCACACTGCCCCTGTACTGATGCTGCCACAGAGCCAAGGCAGGTCAGAGGAAGACAGGCAACTTACGAACAGCTGTAGCAAACCATTCTTAAGGTTTCAAGCACTAGATGTAATAAGTTCAGGACACTTATGGAAGCACTTAATATATCAAATAGAAAACAGTACTGGGGATTTAACTCAGTGGTTCCAGCACCTGCCTTGTAAGCCCAAGGTCTGGAGTTCGATCCCCAGTAACCACATACAACAATGCCAGGCATGGTGACTCTCGCCCACCAGCAATCTACCACATACCACAATGCCAAGTGTGGTGGCTCAAGCCTGTAAGCAGTCAGGAGGCAGAGGCAGGAGGATTTCTGTGAATTTGAGGCTTGTCTAGGCTACATAGTGAGCTTAAGTCCAGCCTGAACTGCAAAGCAAGACCTCATCTCAAAAAAAAAAAAAGGAAAGCAATACTATATCTCTATTTGCTTTAAGTAGAGTATAAAATGGTTCACATTATTTACAATGCGCCTTCATATTTTTTCATCTTTTAATAACACTCTAAAGTTGGGCAGCAGTTCTTATCTACATTATACACATGACAAAAGTGCTGCTCAAAGGGTGTGGGAAATGTGTCCCAGATCACACAGCAAACATGCAAATCTAGATTTCAGGCCTTTGAACTGAAACTAGTAACAACAAAAATTAGTAGGGTTTATACACTGTCTGGAAATATCCATGATAAGGGATATATTTCTGGCTTTGAACAAAATACAATTCCTCTTAAAATTATAAAATCATGTCGAAAAAAAGTTAACTCATCTGGTAGGTAGTTAATTGTGCCTTGTTATTTGCCTGGTGATATAATCAGAAATTGCCTATATCTGAAAAGAATGATATTATATTTGACGGACTAAGCTAAGCTTTAACATTTTAAAAATTTAGATGCTTTCCACATCTTATTTTTTAAGTCTGCCAAAGGAAAAAACATGTTGACTTGTTGCCACGGAACAAATGTACTTAAATAGAAGTCTTTTGAAAGATTACATTTTTATTGAATATGTGATGGGTATTTAAGAATACACTGAAATTCATGTAATATTTTCTCACAAAATATAAAGGAAAATCTCTTAGAAGTTTTAACCCACAGAAAACATGATTGGTTGTTGTTCATGTGGTTAAATTTCTTTCAATTTTGCTTTTAAATCAACTTTGAAATACAGCTACGGGTGTGATGGATTGAAAGAGAATAGAAAAAATAATGAAGATGTGTTATGTACCAGTACCAACACCATACAAGGAATTTAAATATAATGTATTACAAAAAATATTATATATTACAAATATATACCCAAAATGCAATTAAAAATGAATGAAGGGGGGGACAGGGATATAAAAAAGAAATTAGGATATATTATGCATATGTACCAGTTCCCCACAGGAATGTAGGTATTATGTTCTATGAATATGTAGTAATAAAAAATATAGTTAGGGCTGGTATAGCTTATTGGTAAATTACATAACATGTAAAAGGCTTAGACTTTTATCCCTTGCATCATATAAAATTTTTTTCTTTTTCTCTCTCTCCATATATATATGTGTGTGTGTGTATGTGTACATATACATTAAGTATATTTAGGTAATTTCAATTAAGTTTTAGTGGAATGAAAACCAAATCAAATAGAACCTTACACAATAAATCCCACAACCTTCATTGATCACACCTGTGAGCAGCGGAGCAATTGAGACTACAGTTGCACATCAACCGCAGGGTTCTGAGACAACTTATACGCCCTGACTTTAGAACTGTCTGTCTAGAATCAAACACATCAGCCTCTTTCCTCATGGAAAGGAGACACGGAGGTATAAACCAGCCAGACCGAGGCCTCTTTTCCTCACGGTGCTGCTACTTGCCTGCTGAGCTTCCTTGTAGCACCTCCTGGCCAAGGTTCCTCAGGCCTTACCTCAACGCCACCTACAAGGGAGAACACCACAGAAACTGTGAAACTTACATTTCACAGATTTTCAAGGAATAAATGCTGATTAATAAAAGTGGACCTGAGCGTAGTCATGTAAGAGTGTCCTTGGATGTTTGGGGAAAATAATTTTAAAGGAACTATTTTTGTGGGTTAAGTAACAGAAGACATGGCCCAAGTCAAGATGGCCGACTGTGTCTCCAGGGCTTCCGCTTCCGAGTCGTGGGCTGCACCACTGAGAGTTGTGACTGCTGTGTGGTGGGGAAGGGGCCAGAGGGAAGGAAGTGTGTACAGAATGAAGTGATCAGTCTTGCCCCATGAACATCTTCCCGTCTGCCTCATAGCCTCCCCTACACTACACAGGAATCTGAGGATTTCACAAACAGCCTTAGAAACGCTGCACCTCCAACCCAACTCTCATATGACCATAAAGAGAGAGTTAAATGCTGGATAAGCTTTGGAGTTTTATACTCTTAGCTTCCTCTCACCCTTAATAAATTTTTTAGTTCCAATAATATTAATAACCTTTACCAACCAATGACTGATTCCTCTACTTATTTCTAAAAACAGACTAAGCAGCTTGCAGCAAAATGAACAGAAAAATAACCCGATCTTGGATGCCCTGCACACTTGGGACCGAAGTCACCTGTTAACTGGATAACTAACTGCATCAGGAATTCACACTCCGCAGAAGCATGCAATGTAAGCAGAAGCTTATATTTATACAGTTTAAAATCACTAAGAAAATAACCCCTGGGAAGAGTTATTTTGCTTTTTTGGTTTGTAGTCAACTTACATAAATGCGATACGTATATAATATATAAAGTTTGTAGACCTATGCTTACTTTCCATTGGTTTATTCTATGACCTTTGACCAGGCTGCCATACTTTTGTTCATTTTCCGTGGCACCCTCGATTAGTACTATATCTATTTGAATTCATCTCTGAAATGTCAATGCAAGTATAATTAGGACCAAATTCCAGAGAGTGGCAAAAGTGAGAATGGTATATGAGGAGAAAAAGTGAATAACTCATTCTAATTTCACTTCTCATCAGTATATTCTTCTGTCTCCGTCTGAGTACTGGGTGCCCTGGGTTTTGGTAACTGTGGAAGACTAGAAGTGAGTGACCTTAGAGGAGGGACCCCCTGTCACACCTACTGGTTTGACTCTACTCACAGGACTTCGGCAGCATAGGACCTCTATATTCATTCTTCCAATGGCTTTTTTTATTCAAATGCCTATTGTGTTCCAGGTACTATTAAGGCAATGAAAATGGATCAGTGCATCAAATGTATCCATGCTGTAGTACTTTGGGAATATGTATTTCAGAGGACAATAATATAAACATAATGAATAAAGTGTTTAGGACACAAACAGATGATACGCTGTGGAAAATACAAAGCAGAGTCAGAAGGATTTGTTCAAAGAAATGTGAGATGGCTGAGATTTTAAATGAAGTGGCAAGAGTCAGCCTCTGTGACTTGCTGTAACAACAGACACTTGAAGAAAGAGGGCCTGGGCCCCATGAAAATCTACGAAGAGTCAGGGCAGAGGGAAGTCAGGGCACAGTCTGGAGGTGATGAGGCTAGCGCTTTACAGGAGCAGCAGACGTTATTCATTAAGCCTCTTGAGACAGCAAAGATCTGGATGGTTGAGAGGTGCCACACCACAGGGTCAGGGTCGGGGTCAGGGTTGACAGGAGGAGGAGTGATGGGGGAAGTCTGAGGTCAGGCTGGTGCGTAGAGAGGGTCATCAAAAGAAGCCCGGCAGCCACCTAGGGACCAGGTTTCTTCCCAAAGCTGCACAATCCTGCTGACAACTAGATTTTTCCCAGTGAGGTCTATTTTAAATTTTTGACTGCCGAACTATGGAGGCAATACATTTGTGCTATTTTAAAGGACAAAATTTGTGCTGATTATTATAGCAGCAATAGCAATTTAATACAGAAAAGATTTCCAAATAAACACACAATAAGCATATAACTCCTTGTGTTTACAGCTGTGATTAATCTACCTGTTTCTGTATTGCTTAACTTCTAGGTTGCTGCTAGATTTTCTCCCTAAAATGCTAATATGTGCATCTGCATATCCTTCTGATCAATTTTTAGGTTACAAAAAATGCTGCTATAAAAATTTTTTAAAATATATTTTAAAACACAATTGAAGCAGAGAAAAGCCCATCACACTTATGTTCCCATACAAAGACTTTTATTAATATTTGTGTTTTAATCAAAGAGGAAAGAAATATTGGTGATAATGGGTAAGGATTTTGGATCCTGTTTTCTACTCTTTTCATTATCCCATCTTGAAAGACAAAGATGAGAAAAATGGAATCATTCACAAGTGTGTGAGCCCTCCTGGACCAGGAACTATGGATCTTCCTGGACCTATTCAAATATTTTTTGTTTGTTTTTTGAGTACCAGGAATTGAATTTGAAGTGCCTTGCACTTATCAGGCAAGCACAGCACCACTGAACTTCATCTCTGGCCCTCAAATATTAATATTCACAATAACAAAGCAGGCGTCTGGGTTGTATGATTTTTTAAATAAAGACACATAGCCAGTGTTACAAACTGTGTCTTCTTTTTGCTAATAATCCTTTTGTATTAAAAATATGAACCTTCATGGAAAAAGAAAAAAACCAAATATAAGCATTAGAAGAAAAACAGAACTGTGCAGAAAAACAGATATACTTTTTTAAGATGGCATCTGATTTTGCTTCAAATTCAAAGTATTAACATAAAAGTATAAAATCTTCCATTATGCATGCACAAACGATTACTAATTTTGTCAGAGACTCCAACTTAGGCAGATTGGCCTGTGTTTTGAACTGCAAAGGGAAGGCAATTAAAAAGGATATTGTTTCCATTACTGTTACTCTACTGTTTTATGAGAATGTCTTAGGAGCTTCTTAGCAATCTAATTTGAGAATGGGTCTCTTTGTCAAGCTTATACATAATGAGGGCAAACCTTCTATGTATATAGGACACAGCTCAATTATGAGGATGTGGATTCATTTCTGCCGTAGAGTTTGAAAAGCCTTAAAGGAAACCACAAATAAAAATGCATAAATAAAAAAGAATCTGATAAAACTTCTCAAAGTCTATAACTTTCTAACAGCTTACATACTCCAATTGTATATGAGACATTACCAGCCTTTATTGAAAGTGATTTTTATTCATTTGGAAAAACAATTTATTGACAATGACAACTCTTACTTCAAATAAATATTCTAATATGTAAAGTTTTAAATAATATAATCTGTACATGAGTGATGAAATAGAAGTTACTACTAAATAGTACATGTTTTGAATTAAAGCCTATATTGTAAACAAACATATCTATAGTGAGGTTAAAAAATTTATTTAACACTGGATATTCAAGCTCTTTATTTCTTACATTTCTCAAAATAATGTGCACTACTTTTTAGGTAAATCTTCAGCCATGTGGTTTGTTCATTTGAGGAGCTAACAATTTTGAGCAGAAACAAATGAATAATAGATATCTGTGTATGTATATTTTTAAAACTATTCTTTATATTTCTCTAAGCTATACATACATGTGTGATATAATGTGAGATTTTTATCTTTAAAGGAAGCATTTGTCTTTTTTTCCAAGATAGAAATTGTATCCCTCTTTAAAATAATTAGAACATATGCATAATGTACTGCTCTGTGGAGTTCTTTTTTACTTATTTTGATATATGAAGCAAGGAAGAAAAAACATTCCTACAAATGCTCCTTAAAAGCTCCATAAGTAAAGCAAGATTTTTAGAATCAAAAGAATTGAAGATTCGACCTGCAGTGTCTGAACTCGTAACCAAGGAGAAGCCACTTCATGGGATAGGCTGGTTCTCAGCATGACTATTGCTTTCTAGATTCTGAATAGCAACACCTTATTACAAAAATGGCTTTAATCTCAGAGGAATTTGTGCTTTGTGTTTAGTTTTTAATTTATGCTTCTTTCTGAGCCAAAGAAAACCAATCTCAGAAGTGTAGATGCGAGAGAAGAGTTTTAAATCTCCCACAGTTTTGTTTGAGGGGTAGGTTTATTATTGAGGGGTAGGCTATTATTATTTGAGGGGTAGGCTATTATTTTCTTGAAGCTTACTGTCACTCAGCACTGACATTTCAGACCACAGAAAGACAGCAGAGTGGCGTTCAGACACACGTGTGTGAGAAAGGATTTTCTTTGCCACTCCTTTTACCTATGACTTCTGCTAGCACAATGGTAGGGTGGCTGGCATTGTGTAATCACCCTAAGAAGTTGTCTAAAACTTAGTTTCCCACGTTCCAGCCCTACTCAGATCCACTGAGTCACAATCCTGTGACAGGTTACAGCTCATGAGCCCGTGTGGGAATCCATCCTCCCTGGCGGGGGCGTGGACAGATCAGAGAGGCTGTGCAGAGCTCCTCTTTAGGGCGCCATGTCATGGTTCCCTAAATGTTGTCCTATTGAGCTTCTTTAGCCCTTAGTATACATTAATATCATACCGGATGTGTAGTACCTATTTGTTTGTGTGTATGTATTTTGCAATACAGAGATCAAACTCATGACCTTGAGTTTGTGAGGCTGACACCTTGGCACTGAGCCACATCCCCAGCCTTACCAGATACATAGTTACTGGATGAGTTGTGAGGCTTTTCTTTATTTAATGGATAAGTTGTACAACTGCCCAAAATGACAGCAATCATTATATACTTTTACATATCCCTAAATTAGCCCAATTCCTAGTTGATAGTACGCCCCTGACAACCACTCACATGCTAACTCCTGCACCCCATTGAGTGAGAACACCTGATTACCGTCGGAGCGCTACTATTATTTTCTGTGTTACCACAAATCCTTCTTTCTTCAGCACAGACACCTAGTGCCATGTGCTGAAACATTTTGATCTGTTGTGCTGCTAAGGATGCGTGCTACACCCCAGCCCCAGGGAATGATCACTATCTTTTGTGCTATTCCTTTTAGCTGAGAGTTATTTTTTTGTACTTTAACTTCTAAAAAATTTCTGCTTCCCAAATACAAAATTATAGCATCATCTTTTCTATCGACTATTTTCCTCAGATAGCTCCAGCCCTACAAGATACAAAAATGAGTTCTTCCTCCTGAGAATCGTATTTACATAAAATAATATCATACTCAGAATAAAAATTCAGATATTGATTCAAGTTGCCATTATGGATCTTGGGCCCAATTTCAGAATTTATAGGGTTGAATTAATACGAGGATGCAAGTGGCCCATTTAAAATGAGAAAGGCTTCCTGATGTGGTTGTGAAACTTTGGCTCCATTTTTATCATGTTTTTTTCTGTGTACATCTCTATCCTGCACTGAGGATCTTCGGGAAGTCCACATACAGTTCCTCGTGTTGGTTATCCAGGATCGTCACTTGCTAAGTCGGTCTTCCATCAGTGTTCTGTTGTCCTCCGGGATTGGTCCAGGAGTCACACAGTCTCGCAGCCAACATCCACGAAAGCTCCAACCCTCTATTCCAAAGGGTGTCATCTGTGCATATAATCTGCGTACACCTCCCTATATTCTCCTATTACAATATCTACCACAGCAAAATGCCACGTCCTTGTGATGTCTTCCTTTCAGAGCACAATCACGAGAAAAATGGCACATGAGCAACTTGGAGGTGGTCATATTTTTCTTTCTTGGTTTGGCTAAACCCAAGAGCAGACCCAGAAGGCCAACTGTCTGCATTCGTATCCAGCACACACTTCATTTTCGTAGCTTCTCAGGGATCCTCTGTGTCTTTGAAATACAATTTCTTCACTTTTCATGTTTGAGTGAATTTCTATGGACGCAAGCTAGGGTCCGTTAGCTCATTTCATCTGCACACTCTATGTCTACAGACAAATGATGTCAGAGTAACATTGGTGTGTCCCCTTGTCTGATCTTTGGTATTGGCCAGCTTTCATAAGGTAAATTCAAAAGTTAATATTCAATTCCTTTTGAAATATATTTCTTGGCTTTTCATATCACACCAAGCAAAATAGATAAATGGTCTTTTTGAGGTAATTCAAAATATTTCATTGTCCACAAAACATGGACAGAATCTACTTTATAATCATCTAGCATTAACTCATTTACCCCTGGTTGTAACAAGGTTCAGAGGTTGTAGAACATTATGGAGTAGCAGCAATCGGATAACACTCATATGAGGAACTCCTTCTATTGTGGAGGGTCCCCATAGGCATATAAATCCAAATTTTCAAAACTTGAATCATGTCTATGGATGAAAAGATGAAGAAGGAATGAAGGATGGGAAGCTGAAAAAATTAATTGGAGCTAGAATGGAAACTAAAATGCTCCTAGGAAACTTAATTTTAGAAAGTCACTGAAATTTTTTCAACGTGACAGATCAGGAAGAGAAAGCAAATAGCTGGAGCTAGTGACGCAGCCTCAAAACCAATAAGGAGAAAAATCTCCCTAAAAATGATGGATGATTTCATCAGGATGAGAATTAAATCAGAAAGAGGGAGTGCATACAGGTAGCAAAAGAGTCAGACCAAATTCTGCAGAGCTAACAAAAAAGTAGGTATTGGATTCCTTAATAACAAATGGAATTTTCGAAGCATTAAAAGAAGACTTTTGACTAAGTGGAAAGAGTGTTAATTAATAGTGGCATATAGGCATTTACTAAATATTCCTAGGTTCTCTGAAGAGATTCCAAAGCTTCCATTTGTCTTTTCATAGCCAAATTAAACTGCAGTCACTTTAAGTTCACCACAAGATAGGAGAGCTTGAATGTTCCTGCATCTTTTGCAGAATTTCAATAAATACTGCATATTACAATGAACTAAGCACAATTCAGTCAGAGTTACATTCTACCACAAAAACACAACAGCAACACAGTTCTACAAATGCAAAGGTACCCAGCCCCAACAAAGTCAGTGTGCATCAGTGCAAATCCTTAAGGGAGACAGCGTCTCTTGAAAGAAACGTACTATTTTTGCTGTGCTCATGCTGTTTCTAGCTAAGTAATAGAATGTTATTCAATGCGTATTAACTATATAACTGAGTCGTATGCTTTTCTTTTGCCAAATGTTTTCTAAAATGAGTACAATTTCAATAGTATTATGAAACAAAAAGCTATCTGAGGTGAGCCTGGCAAATTACTGTGATGCCAGCACATCTCATAACAGGACTCACAACGCATTTGCTGTGGGAGTATCTGGTTCCAATCACAAATTAGAAATGACAAATCTGGACCCATGGAACACAATGCCTTCGTGTCAGAATGTTGAATTGCCCTCCCTTGAACAATGCTAGTTACTTCTACCTGGTTTTAATCTGTGGTGGGGAGTCTTCCACTAAATCTGCCCGGGTCATCTGCATCTACTGTAGTCAAAAGTTATTTTCAATATTTCCTCTCAAAATGGAGTGGTTCTGTAAAATACTTGAAGCTGACTGCCTGTATTTTTGTCTACTAATTTTTGTCTAGTATAACATAATTTATCTAGTATTTATTTAACACATCAAGAAGGAACATAAACTCATGTTGAAGTTTAGCAATATTAATTCAGATATGCTGGGATTAAGTGGGAAGTTGATATTTTTTTTCTTACAGAATGTTGTGTTTGCCTTTGCGCGTTCAGTGAGAAAGGGGCAGAGGTAAAACTCCCTGACACGGGGTGGTTGTTACTTGCCCTTGATGTGGGTGTGTAGAAACTCGCTGGCATCATCAAGTTTCAACTGGTTGCATCCGCAGGGTGTACTTACCACGCCCATCAGTCTCTTGCCTTCTCAGGCTTTTGTGTGCAGGAGGGTCAATCCTGCCTCTTCTGTGTGTTTAGTGTGATCATTCCTAACCTGTGTACGGTTTGACCTGGATTCCTTTCTAAAGGTTGATGTAGTTGTAGTGATTCAACAGCGTTTTTCAGATTTAGATGGTGTGTATTTATAATTGTGTTGATATTAAATTTCTTTTCTACCAATTGTAGAATGATTATCGTAAATCAATTCCATTTTATGTTCTTACTAGATGATAAAGCAAAAAAGAAAATAAAAAAGGAAATACAAACTCCAGTCAGAAACAAAAGCAATAGCAATATTGAAGAAATAATAAGAGAGCTCTAGGGTAAAACTATATATATATTTACTAACTGAAATTCTGAAAAAAAGTGAGAGTGGGGCTGGGGAGTTAGCTCAACTTGTACCATGCCTACCTTAGAAGTACAAAGGCCCAACTTTGACCCTCCGAACCACCAGAAAAAAATAGCAATTTTAACTATGTACTAGATGATATTATAATATGTTTGTTTCATAACAGTGAATAGTTTTTTTTCCCCTTGTACTGATAATTTTCTTCTTTTCCACTTCATTCTTGAACATAAAGATCAATTAGAGGATTAATTATATATCATTGTCTTTGTTGAAACAGTTTCAGAAAAGATGAAATAAATGTCTATCAGCAAATGAAAGAAGAGACAATAATGGTATTAATCACACACACATATGCTGTTATTAGCCTTAAAAATCCATGAAATTCTGATACATGCTACATGAATGAATCCTGAAAATATAACAGTAAGTGAAAGAAGCCAGACTCTAAATAAAAAATTTTTATATTTCTACTTATTTGAGACACTTAGAATAGTCAACTCCATACAAATGTATACAAATCTAACAGTAGAATAAAGAGACTGGGAATAATGAGAGAAATGAGAATAACTGTGCTACTGGTGCAGAGCTTCACTTTGGATGGTCAAAAAACTCTGGCTATGGACAGTGGTGTTGATTGTATAACAGTGTCAACTTTTAAAATATCACTACGCTATGCACTTAAAATGGTGAACATGGTAAATTTTATGGGATGTATGTTTTTGCAAAATGAAGAAAAAAGGGGAGAGAACTTAAAACACCTTTGGTCTACCTGAGATCTTAGGGTCACTCAGAAACATGTTGAAATGCAACCAGAAGGAGTCAGAAGAAGCAAAAAAAGAATAGGCCAAGGTCAACATCAGGTAGTGTTACAATAACTGCTGTCTGATTAGAGTGATAATTGAAGTGAGCCATTTAAAAACATATACATATAAAATTTTTAAAATTGATTTTCTTTCTTTTCTTTTCTTTTTTTTTTTTTTTATTGTGGAACTGGGGATCTAACGTGGGATCCTGCACTTGCCAAGCAGACATGGCCCCACTGAGCTACATCCCCAGCCCTGCGTGATTTTCTTTTATGAAATGTTCAGAATGTGAAGTGCTCTTTGTCTACATGATGAAACTGGACTAGAAATATATGCTTCTTATAAGGATACTTTATAAGAAGTCAAATGTGAAACTGAAGTTGGTATATTTAGGTTGAGTTTTTAGCTAAGATTTCTAATAATTCAGATGTCAATTTTCATGCATGTACCTTATTTTTATCTTACGGATTAAAAGATAATAATTACTTAGTTAAATTATGCAAAGGGGTGCTGAGAAGTAGCTGGCAGTGCTACATTGTTTCACAGGAGGCTCCCTGAGGATAATGAGCTTAAAGATATGAATGTATTTTGCTCTGACACATATTCAAATTTTAAAAGCAAGGTATATTAAAATTAGAGAATATATTTTAAATCTTTAGCAAATTTCCTTAATAAGAATACCAAAATAATACTAATTTCTTCTTTATATTTTAATGTTGAATTAGATTTTTAGAAATTTAGATTACATATCTTCTGCCCTATGATATTGTAATTCTTGCAAATATGTTTATAAATCTCCTTAATCCTAGAAGTTTTTTATAGTGGTTAAAAAGAGACAAGGGTTAAAAAGGTATCAGTGAAAAAGAGTCTCAATGACTTCCAAAACTGGTTCCTCTGTAAAAGCAACTAGCAAATGTTATCAGCAGCATGTTTGGCAGAATTGTGGGAATTAAAGTCTCGAAGCAACCTAAGGACTGTTTCTTCACTAAAACAAAATGGCAGAATCTCAATCAGCACAATGTATTCTCTGTCATTTTATCATGGTCCTGACGCACTGCTCTCCAGCTCAGTGGTAGCCATGAGCAATAACTTCTTGGCAGCCACTTTAGTTAACACACAGAGCTGGAGTTCATCACAGGCAGCCCCAAAGATCCTTCTGATCTGAGTTGTTTGAAGGACTCTGGAAATCCAGTTTTCATGTCTAACTTCTAGCGCTCTGGTGCTAAAGGCCTTCTCCCCTTGCAGGGTTGTGGTGGAGGCCTTTGTTAAAAATAATTACAGCTGAATTGTCTTATTGTTAAGGCTTCCTGGGGACATTGATACCTATGGGAGCAAGTAATAGACTAACCAAAATGAAAGCTGTTTTAAAAGGGAAAAGTGGAAAATGAAATGTCTACCGGAGCTTTAAGAAAGAAAGACTCTAGTATATTCCTTAGGATATAGATGACCACATGCTGGGAATATAGATCATCTTCTAGGGCCCTAAGTGTCATCTAAGCTAATTATATATAACACTATGCAGAAGCAGGGGGTGACGGCTTAGGAAAGAGCTGTCAACTTCCAGGCCACGCAAGGAAAGAATGTGCTAACATGCATAAGACCCTTTTGAAAAATTTGAGAGAAACTTTAGATGCAGTATTTTGTGGTAATTTGGGTCATGCATTAGCTATTTAGCCAAAAACATACAGATTTGACAAGCCCCATATGACAGGGAGCACAGACTATATGGGGGTAGTACAAAAAAGCCACTACACAAACCACAACAGCTATACCAAGGGTAAGAACAACGACCCCTAAGCAGAAGAGATGAGCTAATTCTCAGAATAGTCACACAATAGCATTTAAAATGTCCACTTCAGCAAAAAATTGTAAAACATGTAAAAAACAAGGGAACTTTACCCATATTTAAGGAAAAAATAATCAATAGAAATAATTTTCAAAGAAATACAGATGCTGGCTTTATCAGAGAAAAATTTAAATCACCTTTTATGTATGTTAAAAATTTTAAAGAAAAGGATACCTCAGTATATTATATTTAAATGTGTGAGTAAAGATGGGTATGGTAGCTCACACCTATAATCCTACTACACAGGAGGCTGGGACAGCAGGATGGTCATAAGTTGAAAGCCAGCCTGAGCTACACGGTGAGACCCTGTTTTAAATTTATATATATATATATATATATATATATATATATATATATATATATGTGTGTGTGTGTGTGTGTGTATATATATATGTATATATTTAATATATATGTATAAAATGTTATATATTCCATCTGTGAGAATTTTATTTCACTACTAGAATTCTAAAATAGACAGACAAAGAATTTTTATATTGATTTTATTGGTACATTTTATATGTACATTATTATCACATTCAAAATAGAGAATTTCTGCCTGAACGTGGCACATCTTGACTCTCATTTTTCCCTGCCCTCCATACAGTCCCTCTCTCCCTATATAGCTAAGCTTTGTTTCTTTTTGTCAACCATCAAATTTTTCATTTCCTTCTTTACTTTCCCCTACCTGCTCTTTCCCTTTTCCTTTTGAACCTTTTCATCCTATTTCATACTACTTATCATACATTTTGGCATTTGTTTACACCTTTAGTTCTTAATGCAAGAGAAAAGATGTAGTATTTGAACATCTGTGTCCTATTAATTTCACTTATGAGTATGTCTTCAAGGTGTATCTGTTTGAGTATAAATGACTCAAATTTATCATTCTTTATGGCTGGCTGGATAATACTACATTTTATTTAAAAAAGAAACATCTTCTTGATCTAGTCTCTTGTTGATGGGCATTTTGACTGTTTCCAAGATTTAGCTATTACAAACTAAACTGCTATGAACATCAGTGTACATATGTTGCTGTGGTATGATTCTTTTAGGTCTTTCTTATATATACCTAGCAGGGGAATAGCAAGATCAAATGGAACCCTCTACTCCTAGTTTTTTTTTTATGAATCTCCATCCTGATCTCCCCAGTGGTTGCACCAGTTTATATTTCCACCAACAGTGAAGAAAAGCCCCGCCAGCATTTATTGTTGGTTGATTTCATGATAGTAGCCATTTGTGGAGTAAGATAGAATCTTGGTGTTGTTTTCATCTGCATCTGTTGAACATTTCATCATATTTCTTAGCCGCCTTTGCTTCTTCATCTGAAAATGTCTGTTAATTTCAAACACCCATTTTTAAATTGAGACTTTAAATTGGATGGCTGATTTCATCTCAACAGATGCAGAAAAAGTATTTAACAAAATCCAACACCAATTCATGATCAAAACTGTACAGAAAACTGGAATAGGTAGTTTTTATCTCAACCTGATAAAAGATATTTATGAGAAATCAACAGCCAGCATCATACTTAATGGTCAAAAACTGAAACTTTTCACACCAAGATCAGGAACAAGACAAGGATATCCAGTATCACCACTCCTGTTCAATATAGTTTTGAAAACATTATCCACAGCATTGAGACAGGAGAAAAAAATAAAAGGAATAAAGATAGATAAGGAAGAAGTTAAACTGTCATTATTTGCTGATGACAGGATACTCTATATAGAAGAACCTAAAAACTCAACCAAAAGACTTCTGGACTTAATCACCAAATTTATTAGCATAGCTAGATACAAAGTCAACACTCAAAAATCAATATCTTTTGTATACATGAACAACGGAGTCACAGAAAGAGAAACCAGGAAATCAATTCCTTTCACAATAGCATCCAAAAAAAATGAAATATCTAGGAACCAATCTCATAAAGAAAGTGAAAGACCTCTACTCTGAAAACTGCAGCATTCTGAAAAGATTGAAGAAGATATCAAAAAATGAAAAGGCATCCTTTGTTTCTGGGTAGAAAGAACCACTATCATCAAAATGGCCATACTTTCAAAACTATTATGTTGACTCAATGCAATCCCGATTGAAATCCCAACAGCATATTTCACATAGCTGGAGAAAATAATCCAAAAATTCATCTGGAACCCCAAAAGACCTAGAATAGCAAAAGCAATTCTAGGCAACAAGCAGGAGGTATCACAATCCTCAATTTGAAACTAGAATGGTACTAGCAAAGAAATAGATCTGAGGATCAGGGGAACAGTCTAGAAGACACAGAAACAACCCCAGATACACTAAACCACTTCATTTTTGACAAAGGAGCCAAACACCTCAATGAAGAAAGATAGCCTCTTTAATAAATGGTACTGGAAAAACTGGGTTTCAACCTGTCAAGGATTAAAGCTAGATCTGTCTCTTTCATTGTGCACCAAACTAAAATCAAAGTGGATTAGATACCTAAATATTAAAACAGTAATACTAAACCTCCTGCAAGATAGGTTTGGTAGAACTCTTGGAGACACTGGCATAGGGAACAAAACCTCAGGAGCACGGGAACTAGCAGAAGGAATCAACAACTGAGATCTCATCTTATTAAATAAAACTTCTACACAAGAGAAACCAGCAACAGAGTGAAAAGATAACCTACAAGTTGGGAAAAAAAATTTCTTGGCTGTTTCTCAGACAAAGGACTACTATTGAGAGTATATACAACATAAAGAATTTCTGGTTTGAAAATTATAACAACTGAAGTGAAAAATTACTCGAGGGCTTCAAGAGTGTAATTGAGAAGGGTGAGAAAAAAATCTATGAAAAAATAGTTATAAGTAACTCTGCACACATACACCTACCTATGTCACTTTTGACAAAGAGGACAAACATACATTGCAAGAAAGAGACTCTCTTCAATAGGTGCTGAGAAAATAACTAGCCATATACAGAGATCAAGGCTATATCTATCTCACAATGTACTAAACTAAAATAAAAATGGATCAAATACTTAAATATTACAATAGAAATAATCTGCTGGAAAATAAAATAGATAAAATTTATGAAGATGTAGATATGGGCAAGGACGTTCTGAACAGAAGAACCTAACTGTGCAAGAAATAACATCAAGACTCAACAAATGTGATCATATCAAATTCAGTCTTCCACACAGCAAGGGAAAAAAACTATCAGAGTGAAGAGATCACCTGAAAAATGGGGAAAATTTTTTCCAGCTATTCCTTAGATAGAAGACTAAAATCTAGAATATAGAGAGAAGTTAAAAATGGTAGACACCTCTCAAGTAAAAGATCCAACAGAAAAAAATTGGCAACTGAAATAAATCAACATTCCTCAGAGGAAAAAGTACAAATAGCCATTAAAATCATGAAAAAAAGTTCAATATTGCTGTCAGTTCAAGAAATGAAAATGAAAACAACACTGAGATTCCATTTCACCCCAGAAAGAATGGTTGTCATCAAAGCATCAGATAATAACAAATACTGGTGAGGTGGCAGAAGAAAAAGGAAGCCTTCTCCATGGTAGGTGGGACTAGAAACTAAGACAACCACTCTGGAAACCAGTGTGGAAACTCCTCAGACAAATGAAGCAAGAAACTCCATTTCACTCAACTATTCCCCTTCTTGGTATCTTTCCATAAGAGTTATAGACATGGTGATCCACAGATACCCACGTTGACAGCATGACTCACAGTTAGCTAAGTCTCGGAAGCTGTTTGTCTAACAACCTGTGAACAGGTAAAGAAAATGTATTGTTTATTTGCAATGTTGTATTACTCTGCCTTAAAGGAAGACAATTTGAGCATCTGTAGGAAAATGAATGCATTTTGAGACTCTAAGTGAAACAAAGCAGAACCACAAGCCTAAAAATAATATGGTTTCTCTCATATAAGAGACCTAAAATATAAAGAGCAAGATAAAAGATAGGTAATAGGAAAAGGGGATGTAAGTTTTTTGAAAATGGAAAGGGGAACAAAAAGATGGTGGTGTGGGGAGGACGCGAAGGGATGAAGATGAAAACATTGAGCTGTGTTCTGCACATGAGCCAACTCCACACAAAGAAGGTAAACCTATACTTCAAACAAGTAGTAATAAAATTAAAACTTTAACAGTCTATGAGAATTTGCCTATTGAAAACCAGTGAAATGGTTTTTAGGATATTCCAGAGTCGTGTAAACATCACCACAATCACTTTTAGAATAATTTTGTCATTCCCAAAAGAAGCACCTTACTCAATAAGCAGTCCATCTTCACTTTTTCCCAACACCCCTCCTGACCACAGGCAACAGCTAGTCTACTTTCTGCCTTGATAGTTTTGTCTGTTCTGGACATTTTCTGTAAATAGAAGTATGCAAATGTGTTTGCATGTGTGTGTGTGTGTGTGTGGGTCTGGCTTCTTTCATTTGTCATAAAGTTTTCAAGGTTCATCCGTGATTTAGCATCGATTAGTCATTCATTCGCTTTTATTATGAAACAATATTCTATCATGTGGACATGACACATTTAATTTACTCCTTCATTTGTTGATGAAAATTTGATTGCTTTCACTTTCTGACTATTATGAATAAGCTGCTATGATCATGTAAAAAAGGATAATTAGTTGAGATTGTTCTTGTTTGAGGGATAAAAAGAAAACAGATTGAAGAAAAATGAACAGATTTTAAGGGACTGTGTGGATACATCAAGGGTTTCCCTGCCCGTTTGACTCAGACTGGGAAGAAGAGAAAAAAGGGGCAGAAAGAATCTGAAGAAGTGGTGACTGTAAAATCACCTAATTTGATAAATATAAACATCTAATAATTTCAACAGCGTTCAACTATGATAAGGAAAAAAAAATAAACCTCCACAAAATCAAAGTATTTAAAAGCTAAAAGAGAGAGAATTTTGGAAACATGGAGAAAAGTGCCTTGTCCAGTACAAAAGATTATCAAGAGCGCCAGCAATTGATTTCTGCTCAAACTGTAGAGGAGAAAAGAGAGGAATGGTGTGTTCAACCAGTAGGAGAAAAGGAGTAAAAAAGGCGGCCTGTCAATAACATATTCCATGAAGAAGAAACTAAGACATTTCCAGAAAAACAAAAATGACAGAGTTTATAAGGAGAATACGTGTCCTATAAAATTATAAGTCAAGGGAGTGCTTCAGGCTGAAATCAAGGTAACTAGATAATAATCACTTTTTATATGAATTTTTGAAAAACATGAGCAAAGGCAACTACACACGTAAATACAAAGGACAGTACATGTATATTTTCACTTGCATATTAATCCCCCATATCATATAGAATGTGGGGGCATAAGTCAATAATTATAAACCACAGATGCATATTGTATAAATATGTACTTTGTAACGGCATCATAGAGGATAATGCAGCTCCACAGGAAAATTTTTGTATTAAATATTGAAATTTATTTGGTACCAATTCAAATTAGATCAGCATAACCCCTAGTGCAATCACTATGACAATTTTAAGTATAATGTAAAAGTAAATATTAAAATTATACTGTAAAATATGCATGTATTAAATACAACGTAAGGCAAGATACAGAAACAAAAAGATATATAGAATAAATAGCACAAATGCAGATCTCAAAACTACTTTAATTACATTAAATATAAATGGGTTAGAGGTAGAAATCAGCAGAATAGATTTTTAAAGGGCTTTTCTGTGTACTACCAATAAAAGAGAAGATTTACATTTGATAGCACAAAAAAAGTGAAAGTTAAAGGTGGAAAAGATGTAGCCTTTGAATGTAACCAGAAGAATGGAAGAAATGATGCTAATATCTAGTCAAAAAGACTTTTAAACAAAAATTGTAACCAGAGATACAAGGACATTCTATAATGATAAAGAAAGTACAATAATTATAAATAGATATAAATGAACATCTATTATCATTGCTTTATTGTAAGAAGCAAAAGATGAGAACACTGAAGGAACAAGAAGCTGAATGATAACAGATGGAAATTTCAGTACCTCACCTCCAGCAAGGGATAGAACAAGTAGAAGATCAACTTTAATTGTGAAAGATCTAAAAATTTCCTGTGTGACCAAGAATAAGGACTGGATCTCTATCCTTAGGGCCTTTGTTCAACACTGTACTAAAGATTCTGTTAGGGTAATTAAGCAACAATAGAAGACAAAAGCAACTCATGTCAGAAACGGTGACAGAGGGCTGGGGAATTTAGCTCAGTGGTTCCATTGCCTGCCTGGCAAGCTCAAAGTTAGATCCCTGTTAACCATATATAACTATGCCGGGCATGGTGACTCACACCCACCAGCAGTGAGTACCACATACCACAGTGCTAGGCATGGTGACTCACACCTGTCATCCCAGCACTCAGGAGGCAGAGGCAGGAGGATTGGTGTGGGTTCGAGGCTGAGTTCAGGACCAGCCTGAATTACAAAGTGAAACCCTGTCTCAAAATAGAGAAAGAAGAAAGAAGAAGAAAGAAAAGGTGATAGAAAACTCTATTTTCAAATAGCAAGACCTTATATCTGAAAAACACTGAAAATTTTTCATACATGTAAAAAAATGTATTAAAGCAAATAAATGAGTCCAACTGCCATGTAGGATAGGGTTAAGACAGAAAGATCAAATAGCATTTCTAGATATTAGCTGCTATGGGCTGAGTTCTCTCTCTACTAATCCTTAGGTTTAGATGTTAAATACCTAACTTCTAGTACCTCGGAGTATGATTGATCTGGCCATAACGAAGTGATCAAGTAAAACACAGAGCACGAGGGTGGGTCCTAATCCAATCTGATAGTCTTATAAAAAGGCGAAGTTTAGACAAAAGAACACCAGCGAGATCTCTGTGCAGTGTGCCCTGTGTGTGAGGTCATACGGACAAGGCCATCAGCCATGAGACAGGAAGCAAGGTCTTGGGAGACACCCAACTTAGACAGCTTGACCTTACGCATCTGGCTTCCATACCCGTTTAAAAAAAAATGTTGCTTAATCTACTCAGTATGTTGCAGGCTATCCTGAGCAGACTAATCTAGTCATTAAGGACTCATAAGTGAAATTAAGAAAATTTCATTTTTACTAATACCAGAAAGAATAAAATAAGAATAAATGTAACACAAGTAGTACAAAGTTGCTACATTAAAACTGAAACACAATTGGGAGACATGTTGAAAGAAATTAAAGGCCATGTAGATAAATGGAAAAACATCCTATGCTAATGGATTGGAAGGGTAGCTCTGATAGCAGGAATTCCCACATGAACCTATAGCATGAACACATCCCTTTTCAAAATTTCAGCTGCCTTTGTTGTATATTTGGATGAGCTGAGTCTAAAATTCACGTGAATAACCAATATAATCATGAAAAGGAATCACAAAGTGACACACTTTCTTATTTCAACTCTTACCAGAAGTCGGCAGTGACAGAAACAGTTTGGCACCAATTTAAGGACAGATAAACATATCAATAGAATAGAACTGAGAGTCCAGGAATAAACTTATACATCTATGACGAGTTAAGTTATAATAATGATGTCAAGGCCTAATGGGAAATAATTTCTCCAAATATGGCTAAAATAATTCAGTGCACTCATGAGAAATAAGAATTTTGGTCCCCCTCCTTGTATTAAATACAAACATGTACACAAAATTTACCTAAATATAAAAGCTAAAGCTGCAAGATTCTTAACAGAGAGAGTAGGTGAAAGTCTTTGGACCTTGGATTATTCATGGGTTTCTTTCTTCTTTCCTTTTTTTTTTTTTTTTTTTTTGACAGGGTCTTGTTTTGTAGGTCAGGCTAGTCTGAATGCAGCGATCCTCCTGCCTCTGCCTCCCAAGTGCCACCATGCCCAGCATTGTAGTATGTGGTACTGACTACTGGTGGGCATGACTCGCCACGCCCATGGGAATTGAACCCAGGCCTTTGTGCTTGCAAGGCAGGCGCCAGAACCACTGAGCTAAATCCCTGGCCCTACTCCAGGGTTTCTTATATGGGCCATCTAAAGCAGAAACAACCACAGAAAAATATATAGATTGGATTTGTCAAAAAAGGGGAAAGAAATATGTATCAAACAATACTGTCAAGAAAGTGAAACGGCAGCCATAGAATGGAGAAAATGCCTGCAGTCACATGTGATAAGGGCCCAGCTTTGTAATATTCACAGAACTTTTACAACTGAATGGTGAAAAGTTAATTTCCCTAATGAAAATGGAGACAAGACTAGGTTAGGTTGTTTTCCATAGACATCACAATTATCTAAATCATAGGATTAGGAAAATCTAAATCAAATCCATGGTAAAAAAAACAGAGAGAGAGAGAGAGAAATTGTTTCACACCAACCATATAATTTTTTTTAAAGGAAATTATTAAGTTCTGAAAAGAATAAGGAGAAATTGGAACCTCCATACTTTTGAATACCTGGAAGAGAATGACTGAAATTTGAACACATCGCACTCAGCAGAATGCACACAGGGAGGGCCATACACTGTGCTGTTCCATTTATATGAGATTACGGATGACAGAGCCAGTGAATCCACAGGGACAGAAAGTAGATCGATTAGTTTTTGTCAAGGGCTTGGGAGAAGACTGTGGGGAATGATCATGAGTGGGTATCGCGTTCCTTTCATTTAGTGGGTGATGAAAAAGTTCTGAATTACACAACAGCTTTGGTTTAATCACCTTGCACACAAATTAAAACCTAATGAATTATACATGTCTTTTAAAAGAGTGAAGCTTAAGTGATACTATATCTCAATAAAACATTCATGGAGATGGAAGTAGAAGGAAGAAATTCAGGACAAAGGAAAAGAAGATGAGTGAAAGATGAGAAGAACAACTCAGCGTAAGCCTTTCGGGCTGAATGACTGCCGTGCGTGCGCCCATAGGGCTGTGGGATGTTAGCGGCCGAAGCGCTGTGGCCTGAGTTTGGAGTGAGGGCCTCCACCAGGGTCTCTGCTTTGCAACTTCTGGAGCTGACATTTCACAATTATTTTTTCCATATGGCTCAGCTATTTTGATGAGTTCAGAAAAATAACTGGATAACTGGATAAATCCACCACAACAAACATTTCAGCATTTTCCGCTATTATGCATGGTGCTGCATATTCTTTAACACATTCATTTAATTTTCTAATTTGCTAAGTGCTTGCTGAGCACTTGCCCAGGTTCCTTCTTTTCCCCCTAAAATGCAAGAGTTTCACTTGTAGTTGAGTCTGATACTTTTGGAAAAAGGGCTTTGTTTCTCCTACACATTGTTGCTATTTAAAAGGAAATGTAAGATAATGTTCCTAACCTTTTTTTTTTTTGATAGGCTTTTATTCCTTATACTGAATTTACTGACAAAATAGTACCTGCTATTTGTACCACTGACAGATTTTGCCTTTTCTCAGTAAATGCTTTTCAGTGGTTTTAGTTTTTTTATTCAAATATTTATTGGTACATTATATATACCCATCATTATTGCATTCAACATTGTTCAGTTTTTTTTTGTTTTGTTTTGAGACAGGGTCTCACTTTGTAGTTCAGGCTGGCCTGAGCTCCCTATGTTGCCCAGGCTAGCCTTGAACTCACAGCAATCCTCCTGCCTCTGCCTCCCCAGGGCTGGGATTACAGGCATGAGCCACTGCATCCAGCCTTGTGGTACGTGGTTACCAGGCACTGAACTTGGTACCTTGCGCTTGCTTTGCCGGCGCTGGAAGCACTGAGCTAAATCTCTGGCCCTCCCTCCTTGTTTTAATAGTATACTATTCCACTTCATTAATGTCTTTTCTACGATTTCGAGTTCCTCCTTCTTGTGCTTCCCAATTTCTTGCTCAAAAATGTTTTAGCTTATTAAGATTTAGCAAGAGGACTTAAATGTAACACATTTTGGTACAGCATATTATTTCATTACAAATATGTCAAATATAATTAGGTTAATTTCATCTAACTAGTAATGCTGCATTGACATATGTCCAAAGGCAGGTTAGATGGTCTTGTAAAAAAAACCTGATAGATGGATTTTTTTAATGCTTGTTCGATTCCAAATATCTTACCCCAAGATTTCCTACTTAAAAGTATAAAGAACAAAAAGCTAAAATAGCCACTAACGGGTACAATAAAATCTCTGTTGATTCTGACCCAAGGTCAGCCAAAATGAACAAATGAGTCTTGTAATTGCATAGTGGAGGTCAGAAAATTAGCCCTATCGAATGAGCAGGGTGAAGAAATGCAGACTGCCCCTTCGTCTGGCAGTCATTGTACAAAGTCTGAACAAATACTGTTGGTATGAACAGAAGTTATTTTCTGAAATAATATTTTTGTTTTCAAAAAAGATCACAGTAAGTCCAGAGCACCACACAGCTTATACTGTATCTCACTTTTCCCCCAGGTGAGTGGCTGTTTTCTTAAACAACCTGTTAGCCAAGTTTCAATTTCAGGCGGCTCCTAGGAAGCACAACATTAATAGGAGGAGGAGGGAGGATGTGGTTAATTGCAAGAACCTTTATGCAGACATAATTGCACTTGGATGTGTAGAAATCTCTCTGGAGGTTGTGAAGACGAGACATTACTGACGGGTTTGTGGTCTGAAGAGATAACAGGTGGGGTCCACTATCGGCTCAAAGGTCTGCCTTGTGAAGAACTGTTCTACTGTTTGACCTTAAAGGATAGAGGGTCCTGTGAATTCTAGACCTTTGTCATGGATGGAGAACGAGCAAGACTAAACTTGTTCCACAAAAACTTCTTACTTTGTGACTATGGAAGGGTCTGTATAACAAAAATGTACAGTGCACAGTACAGACTCACTCAGTCTAGCCACCAGGCTCCCTAAGTTTAGTTAGCTCTCATTGTGAGCAGCCAAGACCCTTTCATGCGGGACATGTTCCTCACGAGTTTCCTTTCTTTGCCACTTGTTATCACATAAAGGAGGAATACATGTTTATGCGTGATTTGGTTGACATACAAGGCAACATGCCCGGATGATGATACTCTCTTACACTACAGTGTTAAGCACGGTTGACTTTTGCACATTCGTATCTTCACTCCTATTTAAGTGTCTGTTGCATGTGCAGCCCAGAGGACAAAACAAGGTCTTTAAAGAGCAGAAGGGCAGAGAGCAACAAATACAAGTCTGTCCAGACTGTCCCGGAACTACTCTCAGCTCTCTTCCAACTTTTGGCGACCCAGCCGGAGGAGGGCAAAGCATCACTGACAACAGACACCAAGGAAATTAAAAATTGCTGATCGGCACATTCCGTAATGACGGGAAAGGAAAGAAAACGCTAGCAGAATCAGGCAGGGCCTTGTATTTTCTCAGAGAAACACCTTTTCTTTCTCTGATGAAACGGGAAATCCACCTGGGTAAAGAGGTACCTTTCTGAGGTGGTTACTTCTCGTTTTGCCATAATTTTGCCTATTAGTGGGACTGGAATTGTGCAGAAGGGCTTAGAAGCTGTATGCACGGGTTGCTGAAGTGGTGACCTCGCTGGGGGATACGGAGAAAAACACCACAGACGGGTTCTGCTTGTACTTTAAACTTGCTAGGCAGGGAAATAAGTGTTCTAGCTACTCACATCTGGACCTAGCTTTATAGAGAGGTAAAAAAATACATGGTGAAGGAGAAATAAAAGCCAAATGTCCTCAGAATGGTGGGAACAAAATGTAGGAGAGATCAAGAGCCTTGGCGTGAGAAGGAATTACAGGGAGGGCGTAGCCCTGCATTTAAATGTATATATTTCTGGCTATGAAATAAAGAGCAAATTGCGTCTCATATTAGGGAAAAACGTGTATTTTTCTTTGAAATGAAAGGTATTGAGCTACGTGACAAGCCCTGGTATCTAATCTGAGCCTCCATAATCTCTCCAAAGCGTAGAAAGACTTGGACGAACGTGCACGGCCTAGCAGGATCTTTTGAACCCAGAACAAGAGCAGTGTATCATTCGGTTTTGGTCTTCCCCTTTCTTCAAGAAACAGGGCCACGTACTTCGTGGTAGAAATGCTCAGTCTCCGGTGGACACGCACCCATCTCCTGCCTTAGGTTAGCAGCAGTCTGCAAGGGCCTCGCTGGAGAACCCTGCCCTCTGGAGGCGCGGGAACCTGGGCTAAGAAATCAGCGCCCGTAGTTATGGGGAAGGGACACTGCCCCAGGCCCACCGGCTCTAGAACGGTTCCCTTTTAACACACAGTCTTGGCTGCTCTTCTTTCCTTCTATCCTTTTCCAGTCCAGCCAACTGTATGCAAAGTGAGCTGTCAACGAGCCAGAGGGCCCGAATGGGTTAACGCCAAAGCCAACCCGAGAGCAGAAAAAACCAACACACTAGCCTGGGAAAAGCCCGTCAAAGCCCCCATAGGAAACTCAATAGGCCTCCTGTTCCTTTAAACTCCGCAAAGCAGCGGCGGCGGGGCAGCAGGACCTCACCGCGACAGCCACCTCCCCGGGCGGGCTGGGGTCCGCGGGGGCTCGGGGCAGTCACCCCACGGGCGCCGCCTCGGACAAACGCTCCGGGGAAGGCGCGCGGCCATTGAGCCCTCGGAGGCCCGGAGGCCCCGCGGCAGCGCGGCCCGGACTCCCCGGCGGCCCGGAGCCAGGTGCGCGCACTGCCCGGGGCGGACGCGGAAGGCGCCCCCCGGCGCGGAGGCTGCCGCCCGCCGGCTCCCGGGCCTCGCCACCTCGGCCTCGTCCGTCCGCGACTCTGCGGCCGCCCCGAGGAGAGTGCAGCCATTGGACAGGTCGGTGGAGCCGCCGCGCTCGGAGGAAGGTGGGAGAGGCCCGGAGCGAGGGGGAGGGCGCGGGGCGGAGGGAGGAGGTGCGGGCGGATCTGGCAAATTGCGAGCCGCCGGCCCTCCCCGAGCGCCGAGCCGAGCGAGCGCGGGGAGCGCGGCAGTGGCGCCTCCTCCGCCACCAAAGTCCCGGGGCGCGGCGGGGGCGTGGGCCACCGCCTCCTGCGCGCCGGGAGGAGCCGCTCCGAGCGCCGGCCCGACTTTGCCCGGCTCTGCGCGGCGCTCGCCCTCGCCGTCTCCAAACGCTCCTCCGGCCCCGGACTCCCCGGGGCTCTGCTGCCCGCTGCCCGGCGCCCCGGCGGCCGGAACGACGCGCGCCCGGGCCGGGCGAAACGGCAGGAAACTTGTCGGAGGGATTCGCCCGCAGCCTCCCGCGCGGCCGCCCCCGACCGCGAAGTTCCTCCGGGCCCGCAGCCCCTGGGAGCCGGAGGCAGCGCCGGCGCCCGCCGCGGACCTGGGTCCGCTCTGAACGCGGCGCGGCGCGGGGACTCGGAAGTCGCCGTCCCGAGCGCCCGGGGGGCGCTGCTCGGTGCAGCCCGGAGGTGGCGAGCCCCGGACCAGTGGCCTTTCTGGCCGGCGCTTGTGCTGCGCGCTGAGGGCGGCGAGCGGCCCCGAGAGACCCGGGAAGGTCCGTTCCCGACGCGGAGCCCCGCGACGCCGCCCCAGGCCTCCGCAGCCCGCCGAGAGCGCGGCCCGGCCGCCTCCCAGCCCCGCCGCGAGCCCGGGACGCCGACGAAGGACCGGCAGGACGCGAGCGGGAGGTCGCGGCGGAGGATGGCCCGGTTCCCGAGGGCCGAGCTGGCCGCCGCGGGAGTTGTGTTACTTTGTCACTTTTTAACCGACGGGTTTCAGCTCGCGGAAGGGAAGCCGGGAAACCGAGTCCAAGGTAAGACGCACGGGGGCTCGGAGCTCAGTGCGCGGCGCCCCGTCCCCAGCCCACCCCGCTCTTCTGTCTGCCCTTGGCGAACTTATTGCGGCTCTTCTCAGGGAAACTTCAAATGGGGAGAGCAGGGCGAGCCGGAGGAAGATGCGGGGAGCTGGGGCTTTCTGCTTGCCTCACCTGGACCGCGGGGGTGGCGGCGGACCGAGCAGACCTGCCTTGGGCACGTCGCCCCGGGCTTCTCCCAGGGCCAGACCCTGGGTCTCGCGGAGCGACCGGGTGCGCAGCGCGAGCGGGCGGGGACGTGACACCGGGGCTTGCAGCTCCCCTGCCCCTGGAGAGCCGCTAGCCGCCCGGGCCGCCCGGCTGCGCGCGGGCGCTGGAGGTGGTGCCGGCTCGGCGCGGCCGCGCTCGGAGGTGCCGAGGAGACGGGGGCGGACCGGAGATCCACCCTGGGCCCATTGTCCTCCGCCTGTCAGCTCTGCAGGCAGGCCTGGACGCGCCGGGTTCCTCTGGTTGCCCCGACGTCTTCCCGGTGAGGGCTGCTGGCCTCCGCCTCCGCCCCGGCGACCGCTCCCGGCCAGGTGCGTGTCTCAGGGGCAGCCGCGCCCCGGGGCGCGCAGCGACGACCCTGCCCGGGGTGAGGCGGGAGCTGGGAGCCCGCTCCCCCGTGCGCCCTTCGGGGATGAAAGTGAAGAAACAGAGATGTTGGGGAGAGCTGTAGACTCGGGGAAGAGGTGAAAGGTGCGGAAGACCCTTGGAGGGAAAAAAAGGAGAGAAACTTCCCGGTTAGGGGAAGCACTTCGGTTCTGTTCTGCTGTGTGTATGTGTGCGCGCGCGCGTTTCATGTGTGGGGAGAGGCGATGGAAGTGATTCCTCAGAAAGCATATTTGTGCCCTCCGTTGTCAAACACGAGTCACAGGTGGAAAGCTAGGGAGAGTACCTGGAAATTCCAGGTCAGGTATGTCTTGGAGGAAATCTTGGGAATGAAATTTTATCAAGCTGAGATCCAAGAAAGAGTAGACACCATGGCTGTCCCTAGTGTGAAGTTTTATAGAGAAAGCACAGACGTTTTCTCCGTGCTTGTGTTTATGATTGGAGGGCATGTGTGGCGTGTGTGCATGCGTGCATGTGTGGCGTGTGTGTGTGTGTGTGTGTGTGTGTGTGTGTGTGTTGAGGGTCCTTCAGGAGGGGGACCACATACATGACAACACTTAGAAATTTGAAAATAAAATACAAATTTCCAGGATGTTGTTTAGTCCATAAAATTGTTTTGCATTGATAGACGTAGTTGGTTTTTGACTTGTATGATTTGTTTATCTGGCACATTTCATTGGCTCAAAACAATAATACTGTTACCTCTCCAGGAAACTGCATTGATTACAGAGGTGCAGGTGTACTTTCGCTGGACTAGGTAAATGTTTAAAGAAAGCATTTTCACGTAGGAGATCAGAAAGGAGGAGAACCGACTGCAGACCACATTGTTTACTTTAGAACATTCGGAAGTGGGAACAAATCATGTATTTTCACCCCAGAATAAAAGACAGGTCAGCACATATGTATTTTCCTCCCTGAACTTTTCTCGGGAACGTTACTGAGGATACAATCTACGGACATACACAGAGAATATATTGGTGTTCCCCATTGGTGCAATGCACTATTTCTGGTGGAATGCTCCTCTTAGAGCCTGTGTATTTATAGGATTTATGAACAAAATGAGTAGTTTTTAATGTCTTAGCAGATCCTTGGGGCGACTATTACAAGCTGACCTGGCCTTCTTCTTGGGCATCATAGAACATGTAGTCTTAGGATATCTTGGAATGCGATGGTTAGCTTCTGAAGATGTAAAATATACCAAGATGAAGCGAAAAGTGTTTTTCATTTTAAAATAGCTTAGATGTTAAAGTTCAGTACCTGAACCAAGAGTCCAGCGGTCTTGACACTTGGCATCTAGCAACCAGGATTTTTATTACAGATATTTGGAACGGGAAAAAAAAAAATCTGATTTCATAACAGGGACATTTTATTATGCATTTCTGTAGTAAATGGCTGTAGTTGGTTTTATTGCCAGCAGAGGGCAGGGGAACTGTTAATTTCTTCTGTTTTTCCTCTGGCATTTCTTTTTGATAGACGAGTAGTTTATGTTCAGCGTGATGTTTATGGTGTTGATCCTGAGTTTAGCTGCTCTTTTTCTGGCTGGATTTTGTTTTTTGTTATGTTCTACTTTCCCTGGGTTAAACAGTTTAGTTTGAAGTTTGACTGATTGGTAGTTAATTATGAAAGTGGCCTTGGTGTGATTCTCTTAATAAGGTAACGTTCTCGTGTTGTTTATACACAAATACAGTATTTTACCAGAGGATTAATTCAAATGAAAACTCCCGTAAAGCAAGCATAGGTCAGGTTATTGGAAAATGGTGAGTTCATTATTTGTATGTCTCCATACTTTGTGCTTCCGTACCTAAGTCTAAAAGATGAAACATAAGATCATTTCCGTTTAGAGAATCAACCTACTTTGTAGCCCAAGTTTGAGAATGTTTGGGCTGAGACATCACCGTGCTCTAGAACGTCTGTAACAAAGATGAGGCGTTGGTGTTCTGGATGACTGTGTGGCCGTTTGGAATTACAACCAGAAAATTTTGCCCACTTTGTTGTATTTTATTTTCACTAATAGATCTGATTATTTCTCACCAGAGAGGATGTGCCTAGTAAAGCAAGACATTAACATCCTCCAAACAGATTTCTTCTCTATAAGAATCAAATATTCCCATGCAGGGATATAGAAAATAGGCATTTTAAAATTAGTTTTGACTGATTGTTTTTTTTTCTTTCTATAAAGTATAGCCTGTTGCAAAAACAATATGTTTTTAAAGAGGGGTGCTTTGGTCCATAAGCATTTTCATGAGATCTAAACTCGTCTGTTTCTTTACTTCATGGAAACAGTCTCTTTCCTCATGACCCTGTGTCCTCAACTTGCTCTACCCCGCCACCATATTCCCTCACTTGTCCCGATGTTCCTGGGGTGTTTATATATGTTCCATCTCCTTGCCTTTTCTTTTGCTCTTCTTCCTCTAATCGACCTCTATCCACGCATCTTCCACTTTTATCTTACAGATTCATCTCAAGGGATGCCCCATACAGGAGGAAATACTGTCTCAGGGCTTTCTTTAATGAACTTGCCAGACTCTGATATGGACAACTTTTCTTTTTTTCCCAATTTTTGCATCTCACTTATATAATTTGATAAAGGAGGCCTCCTATGCTGGAGGCCAGGGACTATGGCCATTTGTTTCTGAATCTCCTGTAGCATCCTACAATACAGGCATGTGATAGACAGTTGTTACACTGAACAGTTGTTACACTGAACAGTTGTTACACTTGAACCTAGCAGAGCTAGAGTTCAAGCTGTATTATGGACTTAAATACTACTTGGCAGGCACCCCTCTCCCTTAATAGTTCTCAACCTGTATGTTTTCTCATCAGTACCATGAAAATGAGTTGAGAAATTATCTTCATGGAGTATAGTTTACCATCAGAGGGTAGCATCCAGCTGTTGTCAAACTGACCTAATGTGTCAGGTGTGTGCTTCTTACCGTAAACCTGCGATCAGTAGGTAGAGCTTCCAGTCAGTTCATTCTCACGTTCTCCTTCTTAGTGTTTGCATGACTGCATGGTCACTGTCTTAATTTAACATCTTAAATTACAGCATACACACATTTACGTGCACATATATCTAGCTGCATATCTTTATTTATGTGGTGCTGTTTGTTTTTCACTGGAAATGAAAACTAGTAGATAGCTGTGATCCTTTGTGAAAGTGCTCTTGAACTGAATTGTGCTCAGTCCTCAGGCCTTTCGGTTATCCTGAGACAGGCTGTAAAGCCTTAGCGTGTATAGGGCTGCGGGGCTACATCAGTAATTGCCTAGTACATGGGCAGCCCCCAATTCAATCTCTACCACCCCACAAACACACACACACACACACACACACACACACCCTGCAAATCTTAGCCTCCTGGAATTTGTTGTGGCAGATCTTATGGGGAGATGCATATCGGTGATGTGCAATATGGGATATGAATGTTCATAAGGAAATAAGACAGAAAAGGAGGGGGATCCTGTATTTCCACAGTAGTCACGGTGCCACCTGTAGCACTGATCCATTTGTGTCTTCTGCACAGCCTGATCTGGCATCTTCGAGTTGCATAGAGCCCAGTGGGTGACCAACCTCCGAGGACACTTTCCGACTTCCATTTGGGGCACTTCCTTAGCCATGTCCTCCTCTTCTCTCTTTGTATGAATGTGGCTTGTCCTTTAAGAAGCTCAAGTTGCCATTTAGTCCTTCAGTAGTGTTGAGAAACTACGGGGCACCGTGGAGTTGCTTAGGTCATGAGGACGATTAACATAGTTCTCCCGGGACTGGACCAGTCACTATGACAGCCGGTGGTGATGAAGTGCATTCACTTCGTGTGTTTTATTTCTTCTACATAATTGTCTGTTCCCAGATCCCCAGCAGAGACCAAGAAGATACTGTTTTCCTGCTCTTGGACCATCAGCCACCAGAACTATGAGCCACATAAACTTCTGTCCTCTATAAATAAGTTTGACTCGGGTGTTCTGTTACAGCAACAGAGGATAGACTAACTACGTTTTCTCATTTAAAATCTTTATAACATATTGGGCTTAGAGACATAAAACAAATTAAAAATCTAGTTGTATAATATGGTTATGTGTTAATACGTGACTTTTCAGGTTTCTCTTATTCTGACAAATTCCATCCTTTTGCCTTCATTCTCAGTGCATTTTTCCTCAAAGCTTTTATTTTTTATAGAGCACTCCATTCTGAGAGTTCCTTTCTTCACTGAGAGTCTCACAGGATGCATTTTTTCACTTCCTCCCACACAATGATTCTGTTCAACTGAGGAAGTTACTCTAGATTGACAGATTATGTAATGATGTCTTCCATCATTACAACTGTCTTAAGATATTTTCCCACCTCTTTATATTATGTCATTTGCCAGCTGGCCAAATTAACAGGATCCTGGCTGAGGAAAAACAAAAAATGAAAGTATAAAATACTTAGTTTTCACAATGAGTGAATTCATTTCGTATTTGTTCTTTGGGTTCTTAATTTTTCCATCTCTCATTAGAAAGGTGGGACTAGATGGGATGATAGATAGATTTGTACATTTCAAGAGAAGCGAAGTCATGGCAGGGTGCTGTCTGGAATGTGCCTCGCTTGCTAGAGACTGCCGAGATGAGCAAGGCGTCGGACACTGTGACAGGCTGGAAATCCAGATTTGAATCCCTCCCTCCAGAGGCCACGTGAACAGACCTCAGCGGCAGTAGTTCTTCTTTACCCTCTAACTTAAAATAGGCTGGGGTCACCGTTTCTGCTCTGGTAAGAACAGAGTGTAGTTTGCTGCTTTTGTCAAGAGAGGATCACAAAGGCAGAGACACAAACTGCCTTCCGTTTTACTTTTCTGAAACTTCTGCACTGGTTGCTCTTTGCACATTAATAGAACATTTTGTTTAGAAGCCACACTGCTCCAGGTCTCATCCCGTGGATAAGGCGTGTACGCCATTGAGGTTTGGAGCATACTGAGAATACGAAGCATATGCCCTGTGAGTAAGTTGCGTAAGAACTTGAATATTTAACAGTCAAGTTTCCTTGGAGGGATGAGTGATAGCGTGGATGTACTTTCTTTCAAAGCATGTGGTTGGTAAGTACACCCTGGGTTATTTAGATTAGGGTGATGTGTTCTCTGGCTCAGAATACAGAAAGCTCAGTATGCGGTGACGCCTTTTGGGTGGTAGTGATGCTGTTTCTGAGAGTCCATGTGTTATTCGCAGGACCCCCCCAACCTTTTTTTTTAAATTCTGAAACTTATATGAACACATAATTATGTCTTTCTCTAGAAGGATAATAGAAGAGGTGTAATTTATCATTGCAAAATATGAAATCACAAACAGTAATGATTTTCAAGATGTAAAAGAGGGTTTTAGGTGCATCTTGTATATAGCTCACGCTTAATCCAGCCTACATACTTGTTTAATTCCCTCCAACATTGAAGCTAAAGCTACTGTAGTAGACCTGCTTCTTTATTTAGTGTATTTTGTTCATATCTTGATCCCAGACCTCTCTGCAGGCAGAGCTGGGCACAAATCCAATATTTCTGAGTTCTCTTGCTATCTCTTTCTCTGCTCCTCCACTGCCTTTATCCTGCACTGTTTTAGGAACAGACTTCACACAAATCACAGGAATATAATCTGCTCTGTAAAATATCCCTAGGAACGAGTTTGCAAAATGATTGCCACTACAGTCGTGTTCTCCATGCAGAAGAGTCTCTGATATTTAAGGAAAATTGCCCTGAACTTTTAATTCAAAAAACGAAGTAAACAGCTTATTTATTTGGCTAAGCCATATTTTATATATATGGTTAGCTAAAATGTACTATGTATACATAGGAGGTTTATGTCTTTCTAATTAATTATATAGCTGTTTTAATTCTTACTATCTACTGTTTATCTAGGTCTTAGGAACACCTTTGAATGTTCTTGTCTGTTAGTCATTTAATTTGTTAATTTCAAGAATTAAAATATTGAACTGAGACTTACTGGTTGTGCCTTTGTATATTAGTTTTTTGCTTCTTGTTGGGATTACATAGAGGAAGTGTCATTTGTTCTTTTCTCATACAAGGAAAATTTAAAGAATATTTTAGCACCTTTCAGAAAACTCTAGACCTCTGAAAATAAAGTTGAATTATAAGATTAAGAAAATCTGTTTCAAACTGGACTTGGAAAGCATTCTCACTCTATGACAAAGATATTGCTCAATTTTTTACTTTTAAATGCTGTGGTAGTTTAATATCATAGGATGGTATATGTTTTGGTGGTGTATCTTTGTGCCTTTTTGATTCAGAACTTGCATTTTAAAGTGTTAGTTTTAAAATTATTTACTTTATTCAAATTAAATGAAATTACCTGAGTTCCGAGTAAATTACATTCCCTGTGTTGGAGTCCTGTGGTTGCATTCCAGGATGGCGAGGTATGGATAGTTCCTGAAACAGTTCTGCTTGAGGCTGAGAAGGGCATATCACGTCTGCTCTTTTTTTTGGTAACTACATGGAATTCTGTTGGTTCTAGTTTTCCACTGATTGATTTATGTACCTTTCCATTAATGATGGATGAATACTGTTGTGAAAGATTCATCTGTGTGTCCTTCGTGCTCTTGGGCAGAAGTTAACCCACTTCCATTTATGGCCATATTCATGGCTTCTGAGTCTTGTGAATATTGTACTTTAAAGATAATTGCTGCAGTAAGCCCCACCCACCAAGACACACACAGCAAAGATAAAGAGGATGCCCACAACTATCCTAGTGCTGACACCACAGTCTTCATTCCTAGTTTTGTGAGTCTTTGTTTCTAGTGGGAGCAAACTCACCTTCTTGGTCTTTGATTGAAATCATATTAAATCTTTGGGTCATTTCAGCATTAGGAGACAACCTAAGTGCCACAGCACCTCATAATGACGTGTTCGTCTTGACTATTCAGCAGTGACCTTTTCAGTTGAAGTGATGGGGTGGATTATATGCTCGTGCTTTATCCTGGTCACACCATCAAATTCTCCATATGTTCCAATGAGTTCTCAGAAACCAAGAGGAAGATCATAAGTTAATTCCAATGAACAACTCATCGGAGGGAAGGAATGTTCATTTCTATCTTCTTAGAACTATTGCAAAGAAGGAATGAGCTCCAGGGAAATAGCACATGAAAATGACTACAGTTTTAGTATTCCCGTAGCAGCCTATCCTTGGACTCAAGAGTTTGAGCCAAAGTTGTGCTGTCTCTTAAGAAACACCACTGGCAAGAAGAATAACTTCCTTCCCCTGTATTTAGACTTATCTTTCATATTTACTTATTAGCTAATTAATTTCAATTCCATGGGAGATTTACGATGAGCATACACTTGACAAATTACTACCATTCTAATGCTAGCAGAATTTATTATTTTATTTAAATGACAGGCATTTACAACTAGAGGTTGGAACTTCGTGTCTATTATCAGCACAGTTTATGACTTGGCTGTTGCTCTCAACTCATGAGTGGGGATCTGAGTATTTCTTAATCAGGCGTCAATGGACAAGCGGAGCAGCTTGTTTTATTTCTTTGTTGTTCAGCCTTCATGATCTTTTTAACATCTGTTGTTCATTTCAGCTATTCTTAAAAACAAGCATGATTCGAAGTCATTCTGCAGAGGATAGTCTCATTGTCTGGGCATTGCAAAACAGCGTGATGCAGGAAGCCAGATTTGTGTAATCTCGGCTTTGTCAAGTTGTTTTTAGAAGAGACATTTGTCAAATGGTCACAGCCAGTAAGGAGATGACTTCTTTGTGAACTGAACAGTGGTGCTGGACTTTCCTCCTCCCTCACATCAGCCATTCCTGGCCTCACGTTATGCCCAGAGTTTCCTACTTTGACTTCAAGATTGTTCGGCTGGAGTCTCCATCGCAGAACTCCAAAGTTCCTTGTAGGATGCTTCTCTGGTGGCGTTGCTCTTCAGTTCAAAAGGCTTTCATGTCTTGCTGTTGCCTTTGCACTCCATAATCTCGTTCTCCATTTCTTCTCCACATTCAGATTCATCACTTCCTCCTCCTCTTTCTCCCTAGGTTTCTTGCACTGTCTCCTCCAAAATCCTGCACGTGCTGTTATCTCTGTTCTTTCAGCCTTGTTTTGACTGTTGGTTGTCCAGGCCTTCACTTAGGCTTGCTTTTTGGTATAGTGAGCTTTCTCTTAGTGTTTCTCCTCGGGCCCCAGTGCCCACTCAGGGACACTCTCTGCGTTCTTATCCTATCTCAGGTCATCAGTAGGATTGTGCTTTGTGCCTGTGTGTGGCTGGAAGCTGGAAAAGATGAGAGACCAGAAAGAATCTGGTTAGTGTTCTACTTGTACAATGGTATTACATTTGTCCAGATCACTCAGGTAAAGTTTTTTTTTTTTTTTTTTAATTCTAATCTTTATTGGGTCGTTATGAATACACATCGTCATCGCATTCAACATCGAAAGTTTGTACCAGAATATGACATGACTTGATTCTCATTTTTTCCCTTCCCCCCCAACCTACAATCCCCCACCCTCTATATACATAAGCTTTGTTTCCTTTTTTCTTTATTATTATCACATTCTTTTTCTCCTCATTATTTACCCCTACATTCTTTTTCCTTTTAAATATTTTCTGTGTCACAATACCAACTATATATACTATCACTCATTTACATCTTCATTTTCTCATGTTCAGTTAAAGTTTTAATGCCTTTTTTCTTTGATATTTTTCAGGCAACTTCCTTTTAAATTGTAATTTTTGTGACATGATGCTTTAGTTTAATTATTAATAACAAAATTTCTAGACAAGCCAGATGTTGAATAATCACAGAGTTGGGGAAATTTCCACATGTTTTTGTGAAGAGTAGAGGATTAAAAGATGGCTTAGGAATGGTCCTGTCATACAGTATGCCAGGAAAAATAGAGAAGGGGACACTTTATAACCAGCATTATCAAAAGTAGTTTTAAATTTCTGAGCTTTATAAATTGGAATAGCACTTCAAAGACCCTAGAATGAAAGATTGTAATCTTCTGTAAAGATTTATAACCCAGTCTTTGAATTATCTGATGAAACATTAAAATTGCTTAATTTCCATCTTTGGAAAAAAATTATAGTTTAAAATGACATAATATATGAATGAAATAGAGATTAAGCCATGATATTTGTAAAACCAGCTTCCCAGGTATCTCAAAGTAGAAGATATAAACTGAGAAATATTACTCAAGAGATTTGTAAGATGTAGATTACTGAACATTATTAGACACTGTTTTTTTTTTGTTTGTTTGTTTTTAAGAGTCTGAAAGTACTGCATTTAGTGGTCTGAAGGTCTCAAAGGTCTTAAAAGCGATCTAGTCACTCTGATTTTTATGTTTTGACCAGCATCCTTCTTCTACGCAACAACTGTTTTTTGTTATTCTAAAAGCATGCTTTTTTTCCTGACTCTTGTTTTTATCTTTATTTTTCTTGAAGCATTCCTCAGCATCCCTGCTGTCTTCCATAGTCGTGTGTGCTGTAAACATCTGAGGTTTTATCTGTTCTGAGTCTCTGTAGCTGTTGCCCTCTTCCAGTGACAGCGCCTTCTCATCCGGTAGGAACATCGTCCCACGGACTCAAAGTGGTCTTTCTGGTGTCCTTGGGCAGTGCCATTGTTCCCCAGGATACAGTATGTGTCTTCGAAAGGGCCACTCGTTATCTCTCTTTCTTCTGTGCTTGATTAAGACAGTGCTTATCTGAATGTCACATATGTATTCTGGAAGAGAGAAGGTCTGTTTCTTTTTTATTTCCAAATTTCAATATCGGGAAGATAGAAATCTAAATTCCTCTCTAGACAAGCAAGGACCTCCTCATTGGATACATCCAGAAAATTACATTTTTGACTTGGGATTTGTTACCACTCAAAGAGTCTTGTGAAGTACATCAGTGTTTTTAATTATATTGTTATTTGTGTAGTTATTTTATTCAAACTTTTCTGCCCATTACATTACAAGCCCTGTGAGCATAGAAACCATGTTGGTTTCATTTCCTTATATAAAGTAATTTTTAAAACTTGTTTTTATTGGTACATTATGAATATACATATAATCACATTCAACATTAAGAGTTTGTACCAGAATATGACATGACTTGATTCTCACTTTTCCCTTTTCCCCCGCCCTGCATCCCCCACCCCCTATATACACACTCTCTGTTTTCTTTTTTCTTTATTATTATCACATTCGTTTTCCTTTGAACAATAAAAAGAAATTTTAATACTCCAATTTCAGTAGTGAATAAAACCACCACACAGAAGATCAAGATGGAAACTGAGCCCGTGAACAGGACTATAGGTCAGTGGGACTTAGTAAACGTAGAACTCAGCACTCAATACCAGGAGAACTGAGATTCTTCTAAAGCTCACAGGGAACCTTTTCCAGGAGAGATCCTATGTCAAGCCACAAAACAAGTCATTGAAAAATAAACTGAGTGTTCATATACATTTTTCAGAGTGTAATCTCAGTCACCATGAAACTCAGATCTCAACTATCAGGTGATAATTCACAAGGATCAAGAGTGAGTATAACAGATTTTATCTTGTTGGTTTCTAAATATAATTTTTCTATCCCCTTCTAACTTAACATATTAAATTATCTCATTTTTAAAGCTTTTCTTTGTGTTTAACATGGTGTCTTCCTTTATTTTGTCCTGAAGTTCCTACTATCATTTTATGTATCTCTCTGGGCATAAATTTTCTAGACACTGGAACATATTGGAGAATGTTTCCAATTTAATGAATCATAGCTTTTGATACTTCACTCATCTGTACTGAAAGTAAGAGGCAAACAAACAATCCCTGCTCTATAACCAATGCTTATTAATTTTATTTATTGAATACTCCTCATTAGCATTTTCCAGATAAGTAAAAATTTTTTAAACCAATATTATTAAATTTCAGACGTAGCAACTAGGACATCGTAGCTTCTCAATTTAAAAACTGCCAACTTGTTGAATAAAAGCCCCCAAAGACCCATTTTCTTTCTAATAAATGTATTGACTTGTTTATCTATATATTTATTTGTTCAACAAATAACATTTTTAATAAAATGAGTGGAGGAGTTAGTTGATGGGCTTATTTGTAGTAAAATAGGCTCTTGAAAGTTAATGGGAAGCTGCTGTAGTCTGGATCTTAAGGACCATGTGTCTTACAGCCGTGGTCCCGGCTCATGGCTTTCAGGAGTTGATGGAACTTTTAACAGTAAGGCCTGGTAAGAAGTCCTTAGGTCTAGGGCATTCCCCGGAGAAGATAATGAGACTCTCACTACTGCTCCCTCCTATTCTGCTCTGAGAAGCCATGAGGTGATGGTTTTGCTTGGCCAGCACTCCTTGTCACTGCTGTCCACTGCCCCACCCCAGAGGCCTTCCCAGTGGGCTGCCTGTCATGGACGGAACCTCTCTAGTTATGAGCCCAAATAAGGCTTTTCATTAGGTGACTGTCTCAAGCCTTTGTTATGGGAACAGAAAACTGACACACAGAATCCTAAGCATTGATCTCATATGCTATAAATACGTTGACGACTTCCATATGTTACACACTTACATATGATCTGTGCTCAGAACGTGACATTTTCATGATTTGACTTGAAATTCTAACATTCAATTTGCTTAAATTTCTCACTGGTTAACCTTTTCCTCCATCCAGACAATTTCAGTGGGAAGATATTTCCGATAAGTCAATTTAGTTTTCTGTTTCAGCATGGGGGAGAGGAAAAGGAGGCAGCCTCCGTGTCTGATGAGCGTGCTTGTAAACTGAGGGTGGTGTGCAGGGCTCCAGCAGCAGCAGTCCAGCGCCAGGCATGGATTTTCTGTGAGGTGTCAGCTGACGGAGGGATGAGGTGGAGGTACAAATCTGGCAGGTGTGTGGATGGTGAGAGGGGCTCGGAGGGAAGACGGCACTTGGTTGGCTTCCAATTGCCAAAGGATCATTTTGAGGCTGAAGAGACTTGTTTAAAATCTTGGCTCTGCCATTTTATTATTTTATAAACTTACATAAAATATGTATCATCTGTCACATGGGAATAAAATTACCTATGTACTCATAAGAGCTGTCGTGAAATAGTCCTATTCTTTGAAGAGTTGAAAATGAGAAGCTCAGGGAACAGACCTTTCTTTGGACTATAGAAGACCCTTTAATGAGATAACTACCAAGTAGTCATTATTGTTGTCCCTGTGTTTCCTGCTGTTACAGAGAAGCCTGCGTCAAATTTGGTTTAGTAATAAACACATGCTGTGGTGCTGTTGGAAGTTTCGGGAAAAACTTCGGAGCAACCAGAGCTGCTGAAGGTCAGGTACACCCTGAAAGTCAGGCCAAGGCTTCTGATCCAAGGGTGCTGACAGCCGTGCCGCGCGGGGCTGGGATTCGCACCCCTCCCCCTGGAACCCGAAGCTTTTCTCTGACTCACAAACCTCCTCCTCAACTAGTGAGAGCCTAGGGCAAGATTTAGATTTGAAGAACATTGTTGCAATAAAACATGCATTAAGAGGAACTTATTATCTGGCAAACTCATATTCTGTAAAAGGAGAGGAGGCTCCCGGATCCTGTTTGCTTTTCTTGGCATGAGGCAAGAACACAGCACAGAATTCCGCTCTGTCATTGAGTATGGCAGGGGGACATGAACACTGTGATCTTACTGAGACATTTGCTTCCTGACACGATGTTTGCGTGTCAGCTGGTGTAGGGAGGACTCAGCTCCCTCACACGACAAGTGAACTGAGAGTGATGTGTTCCTGTGTCTAATGGAATTCTAAACGCTACCTGTGTCTTAGTGAGTTTGTCTGAAAAGATGAAGAATGTAAGAGGGGGACAGTAGTCCTAAGGTTTTACCCAGTAGTAGAAAGTAAGAAATGTCTAAATAAAACTGTCTTTTAAAATTCAGTTTCCTAAGCATTTTGCGTTTTTCCCAGGATTTCACGGAGATATTTGATTTTTGACTGATGTAGCCTGTGTGTCTCCAGGCAGTGGAGGTCATGGTGCTGTTAGAGCAGCAGAAGGCCTCCCTGCTGCGTCCGTCATGCCTTCTACACCGGTGCGTCCATCCTCGTTAACCTTAGGGTCGTTTATTTAGAAAGGGGTAATGTATCCAGGGAATCATAAATATCACAGGAAGGACGGTAGTCACCCATGCCATTTAGGTGAGACAGCTTTGGAGGAACAGGTGTGGTAAACATAGGTACAGTGTCCACATTTAAACAGACTGGGAAAGGAAGCCAATTGCATGGTCCTCTGTTTAAGAATTGCAAGAAGTCAGTAAGAACATGCTTGTGAACATGTACAGGCCTGTGGAAAAATGGGGTGTGTGTGTGTGTGTGTGTGTGTGTGTGTGACAGTAGCGTGTCACCCATCAACCCAGGGTTCTTTAGCTTGTTCAGATAGAAATGAATCAAGGGCAGTGAGTTCTGCTCTGCTAGCAATTCCGGATGCCCACAGTTGACACAGCCAGGTGTCCATCAGTGCTGCTGTGGCCATCGCCGTCCAGGGCCAGCCTGTGCTGGACACCTAGATTGATTCTACCAGGCACTGGTCTCTGCTGACTGCTGGTTTCTGGAGCTCTTTAATGTTAACAGTTCTGAGTGTGTATTCATCTTTCTGTCCATCCATGAGTCACAAGCGGTTTTACACGCACGCTGAACTACAGAAGTCGCTACAGGCCTTCTGACCGGGCCTGTGCTCCAGCGTTGGGTCAGCAGAGCCCAGTAGGTGCCCTCCAGTGCCAGAGCGAGGGAAGTGGCTGGGGGTGCTGCTTGTGTGACCTCTGCAGCCTGGGTCCCTGGCGACGCTTCTGGAAGGCTTGCTGCAGGTGCTGGGTGTGTAAGTCAAGGAGCTCAGGTCTGGCCCTCTTGACCTTCATCACTGCAGGTGCCCTCGCCTGGCTCCAAAAGAGTCACAGCACTTCCGAAGTGGCAGGAGAGGGAGGACACCACACTGCCTGGTGGGCTGCACTCGTGTCAGAGTGGACAGTGGAGATTTGAAAGCCAAAGAGGACCTGGAAGCACACTGTTCGTTGAGGGGGAGGGGAGCAAAGGGAAGCCAGGGGGAGAGGCAGGCAGCTGCTGGCTAAGCGCCCCCAGCCAGCGCGGGACCCTGAGAGTCAGGGGCGTCTCTTCCATCCCAGGTGGAGCTCCCAGAGGGCAGGAACAGGAGTCGCCAAAGGGTGCTGGGGCAAGAGCTGCTGCAGAGGTAGGTGTGAGCTCTGAGAACCAAACCAGTGCACCGTTTGTTTTCATTTGTGTCTATCTGTATAGAGAGCTTCTGGTGCCATTTTAATACACTGTGGCTGTTGTCTATTTTTACTACTGTTATTAGGAGGCAGTCATATTTTTCAGTATATTCAAAATGCCCCATAGGATTAGCTTACATACTGAAAGAAACTGGCCCAAGATACAATGGTTTCAAAATGACTCAGTACAGGGACTTGAATTGAAATTAGTATGCTGTGGAAACGATGGTGCCGTTTAATGCTCAGAAGAATGCTTTAGACACGAGCAAACATCTGCTGGATATATCGTGTGCGCCAAGCAGTGTGGTCATGAACGGTGTTAAAATGCAGTTCCTGCCAAGGAGCTCTCTGTTGCCCTGTGACACTGAATATAGGGCACTGAAAGGACAATTGTAAGAAAACAGGGGGAGCGGGAGAACCAGCCTATAATGGGGATACAGGCGATAACAGTTCTGGATTTCGCTTTGAACTGGGAGCCTGGCTGAGAGGCATTTCCAGGACCAGGAAGGGCCTTGTACACCCAGCTGGATGTTAGTTCTCACCTGAAAGTGACGGCTGAATGGCGACAGATTTTTATGAGCTGAGTGATAACTTGAGTGTCTTAAGAAGATCTCTGGCAGGGATACGGGAAGCACCAGACAGGGGGGACCTGGAGACAGATCATAATACAGGTTACTGGGTTATGAAGAGAGAACAAGGCAATGAAGGCTTCAGCTAGGGGGAAGTAGGCTAAAGATATTCCCCAGGTTCCCTAGAAGAGTTGAGAAATAGAAACAAACTCCACCCTAGACTTGCTGAGTGCTGAGATGCGCCTGTGACATTCCGGTGAAGATAGCAACTCCCCCAGGCCTGGGGCTCAGCATGGAGATCTGGGACAAGATCAGGAAGCCAACCAGCAATGCATGGGGGTGATAGAGCATGACCAGGTAGTGAGGGTGGACAGAGAGAGGAGAGGGTCAAGGATAGAATCCTAGAAAGGTGATCTGGGGGAGATAAACTGAGGAAGGATATGGGTTAAGGGGAGCAGTGACCTAAAGAAGGTAGGTTGGTAGGAGGAAAAACAGAATCACTGAGACAGGAAAAGATGTAGTTAAAATGTGGCAGGGATGGGGCCATCTGGGAATTTAATACAGTGGAGAATTTAATTGTGGTGGAGAAATGGGGGTTGCTGATGCCAGAGCACAGTAGGATTCATGAGGAATTTGAAAGGAAGAAGTCATGACATGGAGAACACACTATGTTTTTAATACCATGGCTGGAAAATAAATGGCAGACAGGAAGTTTCCAGGAAAGAAGAGGATCTTTCCAGGATAGGCGATTTGAGCCTGTTCATAGGCAGCGAAGAAGTAGCTGGCTGATGGATGTACAGGACAGGAGTGTAAATGGCTGTGCTTCCCGTGTGAGAAACCACGCGAGGAGTCTCTTCTCCATGCAAGTGATCACAGCTCACCCAAAATGCAACTTGACTTTTAGAAGACTTTCTTTTATCATTTGTAAGAAAATTGCTGTGACATTTAATATAAACTTGATTAAGAGATCCATATCACATTTTATGAAACCTGGAGTTGTTAAGTCCATGAAATCACTCAAATAAGATAAAGTTGTTGGAAAGAGAGTCTCACCCTAAGAAGTGACAGGAAAAATGAAGCTTCTTCAATTTTATCAGTTAAGTCTGGAAGGTGTAGAGATATTAAAGAGAAGGGCACTTAAAATAATGTGTTTGGTACTAGATTTTGATTTTTCATCTAGCATACCTCAAAGGAACTATATAACTTATTGTTCTTTTACTAATGGGAAGATCAGGAATTCACATAATAAACTCAGGGACAAAGATTGTTTTCCTTGTAATTAGTCATTTTTCTTTCAGTTTTTTTCACATTTTGTGACTTTTATGAAGACAGTTTTTTTTAAATGCAACTCTTTATTGGTACATTTTATAGTGAAAAAATCGCTGACTGGCACATAGCAGGTGTGCAGTGAATATTTGTGAAAGAAGAATTTTCTGATCTTTATTTTTATTGAAGGAATCAAGGAAGTAATAAAACATTTTTTTCCATGAAACTTTTGTAACTCTTCTCAGCAGGAAACTGCAAACTCTTTACAAATGAGATATTGTTTATTTTCTCCAGTCTTTCTCTCTGGGTGAGTTGGGATTTTTATCAATAGTTGTGTAAAACAATTGAAGACTGAAAGGACTTACTGTTATCATTTGTAACATATGACCCATTGAGACATTCTAGATTAGTTTGAAGTTTAAAAAAGCAAAGAAGAAAATATAAAATATCAGGATTGTGCAAGTTTCAAATTAAAAACAAGGATAAAAGTTAAAACCATAAGCCTTTCTTATCTGCGCACTATCTTTCAGGATAAGTTAGAAGGCTATTTTTCATAGGAATTGGAATATGGCTCCATGTCGGAGTGGGAGGAGAGGGTACTAGAGAGTTGGGCAGGGACAGATGATGTCAGGTTATGATAATTCCTCAATATTTATGGATATACCATAAGGCGATTGCTTAATTTGTGTTTTCATAACTTATCTCTTCTATTTGAGCTTTGTAATGCTTTCCAAATAACAAGACAGCAAAATACAATACTAATGAGTTTTGCTTTATAAGACTTGCAGAAGTGTTAATGTGACTATAAATATGCAGCCATCTACAGTGATCCTTCATTTCCTAACTGAACTTGTTGGATCATTTATCATTATTTGTCTGTATAAATTGCTCTGTCATATGCTGTCACATGACTCAGAAATGCAGGCCTCCCTTTTTGTTTTTGTTAAGTTTTTTCTTGCTCCTCTTAGTTTCTCAATATTTATTCTGTCGTGATATTAGTAAAGAGTCACTAGCATAAAACTGTTTATTCTGCTGCTTGCATTTGAGTGAAAGGAGAAAAAATAATTGAGTGAATCGATCTATCTTTCTTTCACTATGGAAACTTCAGGCTCTAAATACTTGAATGTGTATAATAGATTATTTAGTACTCTCTTTACGTTACAAGGGAGGCACAAATTGTTATTGTTTTCTATGCACTTACTAGTTTCAAGTCTGTAATGTTTCTGCACATATGGTAATAAATACATCATTAAAATTGTAATCATGTGTATCTCAATCCCAGTAAAAAGATGAATTACTCTGTTGTGGTCACCTTTTTAGAGAGTGTTGAAAAATTTTGAGAAGTGTAAGCTCAGTGAATTAATTTCAGTTTGAATATTCCTTATCCAGAATGCTTAGTATTCAGTTGTAGTTTGAATTGTTTAGTATTTGAGAAAATTTTCATCTACATAACAAAATCTCTTAGGGATAGAACCCCAAGAGTTTCAAATGTGAAACTCATTTGTTTTATACCTATTACACATAGCCTGAAGGTAAGTTATATGATATTTTTAGTAAATTTGTACACAAAATAATAAAATTGTCCACTTCCGTCGTTGTATTATCCCTTGAAAATTTCTACATTTTAGAGCATTTTGGATTTCAGATTTTTGGCTGGGTGATGCTGAAGCTGTCTGTGACTTTGTATTTAATCTTCCTGCTGGCCTGGTGACTTACGGGTTAGGAAGTAATAATTCTAGGAAATTAATCACTTTGGCTGAGATTACACATGTAATGACAACACATTATGAACCTATTACTCTAAAATTCAAATTTAATTTTATTTCTACTGTGTCATAGCCAATTATGTAGTGAACATTCTCTGTAATCTAACCTTTTGCAATTATTTGTGTAAGTGGATGATGTTAATCATAAGTTGTTGTAATTTTCTTGTTCCGTATATGCTGAGGTGAACTTTCTCTAATTTATACCATAGTATTATGATGATGATACCAATTACCTATATCATGGACTTTTTTCTTTTTTTCATTGCATTACTTGAAAATGTTTTTAAAAATAGACACATAAAATCATTAAAATTATACATATTTATGGAGAACTAGGTGATGTGTTAATATATTAGACATTATAAAATGATACCACTTCTTTAATTATCACATTTATCATAGGGAATTTGTACCTATACATAATATTTCTTGATTCACTTTTTCTCTCCTCCCCTCTGTCTTTCTTCTCCTCCTTATTTACAAATATTTACTTTTTAAATCTTCTTTTCAAAATGTAGGTATTTCTTGTTCCAAAGGAGCCTTTTCCAGTAAAGAGGTACATTTATGAGATCAATTGAAACTTTGATTCGTGAAAGATACTGATTTGAGGGGGTTTGTAGTCCATAAAAATTATCAGTTCAGTTTATTTTTCATGCTGTCTATGATGTGTTAGCTTTCTGTCACTGTAAGAAATACTTGCGGTAACCAGTTTTAAAAGAAGAAAGGTTTATTTTGGCTCACCTTCCAGAGATGTGAGTCCATGGTCAGTTGGCCCCTGACAGTGGGGCCTGTGATAAGGGAGTGTGTGAGGAGTCTCCTTGAAGGGCAGGGCTGCTGGCCTCATGGTGGGTGGGCAGTGAGGTGAGAAATGACAGGGGCTGGGATCTCACTATTCCCTTTAAAGACAAATTCCCAAGAGCACAGCTTCTGTCCCCTGGACTCTACCACCTAGAGTTTCTGTCACCTGGGGTGTGCTGGGCTGGGGACCCAGATTCTGTATAGCTGAGTAATTGGGAAATATCCAAGGACCACAGCAGCACTTTGAAAACTGCATAGTTATTTTGCAGTGATTCTTTGAATCTAGGATGGGTAACAAAACATCCTGTGGCCCCAGAAAACACAAAAACCTCCATTACTGTAGAAGCTAATTTAACTGTTAAATGCATAAATTGCACTTTATTTATATTGTGTTTAATACTATTGGTATAGTAGTAATCCTTGTTTCGAAAATTGTGTGTGAAAGTATATACAGCTACAGCTCAGTTTCATTTAAATTATGCTCAGTTGAATGTATTTTCAGGGTATAAGTGGGATCTGAAGATAAATAAGTATGATATAGTTGCTGATTTTAGTAATCTACTGGTTTATTAGAAAAGTGATAACAAATGCAAACTGGATTGTGGAGATCATTAATGAATTTCACTGACTCTTGATACTGTAAGTTTAGGTTTCACTGTTTGCTAAGTGATGTTTAGATTTGCTGCTCTGCCACTTTCAGCTTAGAAAGAAGGAAAAGAGACTGGATCAGCTCATAGGGGTCTTAAAGATCTGAGCACAACATGATCCCATTTCATGAACCACTAACTCAGATTTTGAGAAATTCACTTCGCTTTCTTTTTCTTAGTTTAGTTACCATGAAAATGTCCATTTCTTGTAATATTTTGGGGCTTTAAAATATTAAATGTGGGCAGCCTTTTGAATGGGACTGGGATACAGAATGTCCTTCCCAGTGCTAGCTGTCCTTTGTTTGCTAAGCAGATAATATAGATATTCAACATACATTTATAATAATAATATATTCTTCCAAAAGCAGGCATTGGGAGTAGGTCCTACATTCACTTTCTAACTGCAAGTTAAGTTTAATATAAATTAACATTGTATAATGAAAAACATTAAACAAATGGTTCTTTGCTTTCATTTATTTTAAAATAACTATTTAAATCTTTAAGAAATCTGAAGTTGATAGTTTGGAGACAAAGGAGAGGTTTTTAAAAATTTCTTCTTGATACAGGAGAATAATTGGAAACATGAACCTAAATTTAAATAAAAATTTTATGTAATGATACCAAAGCCTAGACAAAGTCCCTGCAACTCTGCTTTTCTATTCTGGTGTATTGACTACTTGTAGATTTTCCTCTCCTCCTCCTCCTCTTCTTCTTCTTCATCCTCTTCTTCTTCTTTTTCTTCCTTCTTCCTTCTTTTTTTGTAAAATCAAAATCTGTTTTAGAGATGCCCTGGGATTGCAGTGGACTTTTGATTATTGGTTGATATTAGTATATAATTGTGAAATGCTAAATCTTTTGAGCAAGAGAATCCTGTTAGGACTGAATCTAAAAAGAAGGCTTATGAGTGTACAAAATGGGAAAATAGCAGCACAAGCTGAAATCTCAGAGTTTAAACTTTCAGTGAGTTTGTAGCTCTCTAATAAAGTTGCCAAGGTTTCTGAGCTGGAGGACTCAGTGATTATCTGGCCCAGTCTCTTTTACAAGTCCAGCCCAGGACGTCTGTATGACTTTCAGACAAAGGCTCAGCTGTGGTAGTAAACATGTGATAGAAACATATTTTATTGACGAATTGTGATGGTTAACTTTGATTGTCAGTGGGATGGGCTTGGAGACACTGAGGAGATCAATGACCACACTTCCAGATGTGTCGGGGTAAGTCACAGAGCTGTACTCCTAGAGGCTGTGTCAGATCTCTGGCCTCTTCCCCTCTGGCCTCTTTCCTGTCTTCTGCTTTGTTGTGAGCGCCCATCTTCTGCTATGATGCTTCTGCCTTAGAGCCAGAAACCATGGACTGACACTTCTGGAACTGTGAGCTAACATAAACCTCTCCTGTAAGTTGTGGACTTCAAGTTTTTGGCCCTAGCAACAGACAGCTGGTTAATATACCAGTTGTACATCATTGTGACTGGAACCAGAGTATGTGCATTTTCTTCCTATTTCATGAAAGACCTAGTGTTCTCATTTGTATGTCATCATAAAAATTGAAAAGAAGCATAAGAGAGGAAGGTAAAGGCCAGTCTGTCCTTACTATTGTATTATATTTCATATGTACGATATCACATAGTTGTCAAAATTTGTAGAGAAGCATACGTAATTGGAACATAACCTCATTTTTGTTTAGGTGAGGCATTGAACACTACTGATTAAAAATGTACTATTCATGTCATCGCTATTATCAAAGATCTGATTCTGACAGTGAAACAGATGTCAGAAAGCAATTACCCTAATAACAACATGATTACTACCCAAATTTAATTCTAGAAACTTGCAGAGAATTTTTATAGAGCAAATAATTTTCCTCAGCTCTCTAAAAGTCAGTGCTCTGAGTCTTCTACCCATCATAGTTTGGAAGAAAATGGAATTTTAAACATTTTTTATTAGATGTAGCATATATCATCAGGTTTGAATCACTCTTAAATCAAATTTCTTTTCCAAAGTAATTTCATTACATTTCAGAGCTTATTTTCAAGAGCTTTGTCTTAGGTTTATATTTATTTGACTATGTTCATGCTTTCAAATATGTGATTGATGATTAAAAAATAAATCCATGTTCTTTCTTATTTGGAGGAAAATAAATTTTTATCTCATTATTCATTGTTTTGGTTTTCTACCTTTTCCCTAAGCAATTGGGTTTTAATTTTAATATTTAATTTTTTATTTCTTTTAAGTTATATAACCAGTCCTGTTGTAAAGCAATATACTGAAGAAACATTTTGATATCACACATTGATCAAAACACTTATTCTGTTATTAAGTTTAATATCTATCTTATCTATTCATTTATATCATTTTTTTGTGCTATTTCTTCTAGGTATTCCATTTACTCTAATCTCAGAGATAAATCATGGGTCTTCCTTTACTCATAAAATGAGGACACCCCTTAACTCATAGACTTTGAGGAATAAAAAGGAATTCCTATTACGTGCCTTTCAGAATGCCCGATACATGTGACATGTCAAATAAATGTTAATGACTTTTGTTCTATCTTGTTCATTTATACTGCACTTATCAACACTGTTATGCAAGTATGCACATTATAAAATATAAACAAAGCAATGAAAGTGAAAAGGTCATCTTAACACATGGATTGTTTTTTCCTGGTTACCCTCGGGTAAGAGGACATTGTAGATTTGCAAGGAGGATTAAGACAATAGTTACAAATATCTTTATTTTCTTTGAAGTTTCAGTATTGGAATAAAATTCTGAAGTTTTTAAAAACTTGGTGCTTTCTAGTTGTCTTTTTACTGAATGAAGACATAGTTAAGTGAGTTGATGTAATCACAGCTGCAGAGAAATATATTGAAGAGCTGAAATTAAGAACCGCCCTTTCATAAGAACTGGCCTGGGTGTTGCAGCCTTTAGTGTCCTTGTTTGCTCTTGGTCTCTCCCCTTCTATCCATTTGGACTTTGAGCATGTAGTAAGGACTTTCCACCTTAGCAAGTCACAGCACCACAAAGAACAGCTTTAATAAATAACATTTATTCTGAATTCAACCCCAATGAACTTGTGCCCAAAGCGTAGAGAGTTTCTATAAAACCTAATCCAGCCAAACACTTTTACCTTGTCCACACAAGTGAATTTGAGGGCCAGGCTGTAGATCATAACTTGTGGATAGGCTTACCCTAGGCTTACCTTTATGGCTTAAAGAATGTCTCTCACATTTGTGCATCTTACTAATATGCAGTAGTCCCAGCTTATCTCTGCTTTAGATTTCTGTGGTTTCTGTTGTCTGTAATAAACCATGGACTGAAATGAGTAAATGTGAAAATTGCAGAAATAAATGCTTTATACAGTTAAAAAGCTGTACTCCACTTCGAGTGGTTCTGTGAGATCTTGTGCTGTCTGTTTCTGTCCTGCCTGGAGTGGGAACCATCCCTTGGTCCAGCGTAACGACCATGCATGTGACATTCCTCACTTAGTCAAAAGTGACCTCAGTTATCCGAATGTCATGGTGTCATTGTGTTTATGTGAAAATCATCCTTACATCTCATTCACCCCCTTCATCTCATCATGTAGGCTTTGTGTGATCTCTCACCATCATGGGACATAGGGGCACTGAAAGGGGAAACTTCAAGAGAGGGGAGGGATAAAGGGAGGTCACATTCATATAGTATTTCTTACAAACGCTGTTACAGTTGCATTATTATGAGGTATCGTGAATCTTCCACTGTCTCTATAAGTTTCAGCTTATCCTACGTATGTACGTAGAATAAAAATCATAGTATGTAGGGTTTTGCACTACCTGTAGTTTTGGGTATCTGTGAAAGGCTTGGGACATAGCCCACTTTTGGCCTCAAGTAATGCCCTTCTGTCTTTGCCTCACATCTGTTTATCTTATGTAATATAAATTATAAAAATATAAGAAGACAGAACAGGGCTGAGATATGAGTGTGTTGTTTTTATTGAAATAATTTTCCCAAATAGCTTGACTTTTAAAAATATTTTTATTCTTTACTACATATGTGCTATATTAATGGTTTTACTTATGTCATTTTTTCCCACAAAATTTAATGAGCTTCTCATGTCCGTGTAATTATGTTTAATATCTACCACACTTAGAAAATGTTTGTTTCTCATCAAAGGTATTTTAGTACAATTAACTTATTTATAAATATTGCTTAAAGACAAAGTGTTCTTGTCAGGAAATAATGGATTATGCATTTTTGAAAAAGAATTTTGAGGGGCTGGGGAGTTAGCTCAGTGCTTCCGGCGCCTGTCTTGCAAGCTCAAGGACCCCGGTTTGATCCCCGGTAACCACATACAATACTGAGCGTGGAGACTCAC
>PVIR01000930.1:53399-144203 GCA_004026965.1 Petromus typicus | reverse complement strand
TAATTCTCATTTTTTCCCATAGCCCTACCCACCCTACCACCCCCCCATATACATAAAATTTGTTTCCTTACTTTTTTGTTACAATCTCAACATTGTCCCCTTTCACCTTATTTTACATTAAGCATTTTCTATTTCACAATATATAATTCTGCGGCACATTTTCCATGCTCTTGTTCACAAACATTATTAATGAGAAAGTTGTGTTCTTCTGAGTTTCCTCACCAACCCTTGGGCATCAGACAGGCGTTTGTGGAAATGAATCAGCACTTACAAATGTCCACATCTGACCCTATGCACTGCGACACAGCAGCCTGAAGAAGTTCTCCAAAACAAGCCTGGCAAGTAAAACAAGAGACAAAAAAAGAAAAACAGCTGAATTTCTTTTCCTTGATTCTAGAGAATTATGCACTGGGCTGAAATTATAATGAAGAAGAAAACAGCATTTGCCTTTTTGATATGAAATGTAAACAAAAATTCAACTATATTAATATAATTTAACATGTAAATTATACTTCAAACAAATGATAACTATTAAAATCTACATTTATCAATTACTGGGGATTATACACAAGTGGTACTGTGCCTACCTTTGAAGCACAAGGGCCTGAGTTCAATCCCGGTACTGCAAATAAATAAATAAATAAAATCTACTTATATCAAAAATAAAAAATAAAGGGGCTGGGGATTTAGCTCAGTGGTTCTGCCACCTGTCTTTCAAGCACAAGGGCCTGGGTTCAATCCCCTGGTAACCACATACAATACTGGGCGTGGAGACTCATGCCCAGTAACAATCAGTACCACATACCACAGTGCCGGGCGTGGTGGCTCACGCCTGTAATCCCAGCACTCGGGAGGCAAACGTAAGAGGATTGCTGTGATGTGAGTCTGAGGCTGAGCTCAGGGCCAGCCTGAACTACAAAGTCAGACCCTGTCTCAAAATAAATAATAAAAAAATTTTAAAAATAAAAAATAAAATAGTTGTTATCCAGGTATTGTGAAGCATGCCTGGAACCCCAACTCTTGGGAAGCAGGAGCACTGCATGGAAGTAAAGGGCTACCTGGGCTACACAGTGAGTTCTAGGTGAGTCTGAACTATATACAGTGACACCTTGTCTCAAAAAACCAAATGAATAAATAAGTAAAAAAATAAACAGATATCACTAATAAAGTCTTGATCTTCCAGGACAATATTCCCAAAAGGGCACAATTATGTGACAAACTTCTCTGCTGTAAGTTTCAAATTATTCAATTTTCCAAATAGTCACTTCTGTACATGTCTGAGGATCATAAAGTATCTACAGAATAAAATTAGGTTTTAATTACTGTGATTCATCTTTTTCTCAGTCATTGTCTCACCATCTGGAGAATTAGATTTAGCTAGTTCATAACAGCCGAGAACCTTCAGACTCTAACGACACAGCTTGACCCAAGTGCAGGGCCTCTTAGCTTTGTGTCCTGCTATGTCCTGAATGACAAATGCAGCTAATTTGCATGAAGGCATTTATTATGCTGTTGGGTACATTCCAGATTCTACTTAGGCATCTTTTTCTAGGTTTGCAGGATGCTTTCTCCTAGGTGAGACTGTTTATATAGTTGCATAGTTAATGATCATCTTCTCCCTCCTATGTACTCCTTTCATATCCTCTTGGGACAAAGTCTGCCTTCCAAAGTGGAAGAACACAGGTCAAAGTTCTCTGCATCCTTTTCATCATCACATCAGCAAAGAATCTAAATCACACCTTCCAGGGTATCGGAATCGATACCTGCTTAGTCTCTCAGAGTCAGTTCAGCGTGCATTGCATTCTGGATGAAACCCAGCAAGTAAAGTCAGCCTCACTTCTTGTGCTAGATGTGTGGAGAGCCCTTGAAGGAAGCAACACTGTTGATTATCAATGTCTACAACGTAACATGCATGGAAAGTACCAGAGAGTCTAACGTATCCTCCTGTTCCCCTCATGTCTTCCCTAATTAATGCTTCTATTTCTTGCCTGTCCATTTCGATGCCATCTCTCATGCAAGTAATGAACCAAAACAAATGGAGATGTTCCTACTCACTTTGTATCATGATGGAGCTGCAGGTGACAGAGCCGGCATCCTTATGGAGCCTAAAGAAGACTCCCGGTGCATGAAACTAATGCTTGTTAGTGGTAAAACCACGAATACACAAATGTGATGCAAGTGACATCTGTGGACAGAACTGGAAAAATAAATAGGTTCATTAAGAACTAATATAACAAGGATAGGAGACAGTCAGCAAATTAGTTCATACAAAATCACGTGGCTAAAGAAGGCTGGGGCCAAGCCCTCCCACTCGCCTTGCTATACCCTCCAACTAACTGAGTGGTTAGGGCACCACCTCTCCTCCCAGGGACATGCTAACAAGTCCCTCCAAGCCTTAGTTTGCTCCTCGTTACCCTTTTAGAGTTACTATGGCCTTAACAAAGACAAATGTGAGGGGCTTTTACCAACCCTGGCACATCGCTTCGCTCACCCAGTGTTTCTTCACACTACTGAGGCAACACTCCTCTTTTTCATGAGGCGTAAGCTCAACCTGAGCAGGAAAGCTGATTTTGGCCATGTGTTTGTGAGCAGAATAAACTTCACCAGGAAGTAGTCAATCACTGAAGTGTCATCAGAAACTTACCAGTTTCCCCACTCTCTCACAAAAGAGCAAATTAAAAGCAGCAGCACTAAGTCAGAAACACTGTGAAGAACTTTCTGCTTCTGTTACCTGCTTTCAAGAGCTGTAGAGAAGCCAAAGGTGGCCAGACTGAACATCCCATTGTTATTCAGAAAAGCTGAATCTCTCTTTCTTTACTAGAGTGCAGTGGCTTCTTTTTTCTTCTAAGAAGTAGGGCGATATCACCCAACAGACAGTAATGTACACTCTGTCATAGCATTTTTAGCCACCTGACCTTGGGAAAACCCCTTAGTTTCTCCATATCTCAAAATCATCACTCATAAAATAGGGAAAATAAATTCACCAACAGTGCTTTGCCTGTTGCTTAGCATATGGTTAGTGTTTAGTACAGATAGTTATTGAGCCAGGCATGGTGAAACACACCTATAGTTCCAGCAACTCAGGAGCGTATGGCAGGAGGATCACAACTTTGAAGCCAGCCTGGGTAACACAGCAAGACATTGTCTCAAAGTAAAATGTTCAAAATCGTCGTGGGTATATAGCCCAATGGTGGAGCCCTTTCCTAGCAAGAGCAATATACTAGCAGGGAGGTAGAAGGAAGAAATGGCATATTAGCACGAGCCTCAGGCCTAAAGCCTCAGACAATTCACACAGTGGCTCAGAGATCATAGATTGGCACTGACTGTGTAAAGGAAAGGATTCTCTCAAACCTCTAAAACCAGCAAGTGTCCCACTAACCTCACAGTTGTTTGGGGATCACCTGTGCAGAGTGGCACTTTTCTGATAATTATAGCTTTCATAAAGCTGCCAAATCTGAGGTGTCTCTCCCTACAAGTGAACATGCTTATGCAAATTTCTGAGACAGCCACCTTCATCCTCTAATGCTCTGTGTAAATCTCACGGAATGAGCTCATGGAATGAAGTCAGGTCCAAACACACACACATTTTACCAATGTTCAGTGAAAATAACCGAACCTTTAAGAATATCATGGAGGAAATCTTTTAAAATACAAATAACTAAATTTCTAAGATTATACTGTAAACCGTCCTCTCCCTTACCAAGCCTTTGAGGGTCAGGTGACAGAGCAGCATGTGTGGACCTACAGGTGCCCATGAGCAAGAGCCCCAAAGCCAGGCGATCTCTGCTAAAACCTCATCCTGAGTATGTTCTCCTCAAGTGAAAAATATATTGTATTTTCATTTGGGGATAATGTATTTCTTAACAAAAAGTTTTTCAAAGGATACAAGCCAAGAAAAAAATAAACTAGTGCTTTTTCTGTGTACGATTTATTGGGCTATCAAACATGTTTATATCCATAGATGGAAAATTTATGCAAAAGCTGGCTGCTTTTTTTCCACATTGCACAGAATTCAGCAAGCCCACAGCAATTCACCCCTCAGAGGACACTCTCCAGTATTCAGAGTAGTGGGGACACCATCAGGTGCGGGGCAGCGTGGAGGCAGCAAGGCAGCGCTGGAAAATGTACGTTGTTCCTTCAGCTAACACAATGTCACAAAATTTCTCGTGTTTAATCATTAACATTTTCACACTCATTCAGTCTTGGGAAAAATATCCATTATTTGATTTCTCAGCTTTCAAATTAGATCTCTACAAAATGCACTTGTTAGAAATGTCATGGTGAAACCTACTAATTCATCACAATATGAATTAATGTTGTGATAAAGCACAAACACATATTAATTATGAAAACTCAAAAATATATGTGAAATTGCAAGAAAACAATGAAAAGGGAAGGGAAACTAAGGAGAGGGATGGGAAAGCAAAGAAGGGAAAGAAAAATTTTATGATGAAAAGGAAAAAAGGGAAGCAAAGTTTATGTATACAAGGGAGGGTAGAGGGGCTGAGGGAGGGCGGGGGAATGGGAAAAAACAAGAACCAAGATACATCATGGAGAGGTACAAATTCTCAAAGATGAATGTGATCAAATGTATATCTAACATGTACCCACAAACTCAATAAAGACAGAATATATATTTGCTTTCCTTCTGCTAGATTAAGCAAATGAACCTCTGCAGATCTGCTTTAAGCAAATTCCATGGCTCTTTTAATGTGCAATCAATAATCTTATTGGAAAACACTTGAAATACTTCAGCTTCAGAAGGTCTTATGACAGTGAAATTACTGTTTATCTGAATAATGAAATGTCCCTTTTACTAGATGAAGCACCACAGGTGTTTTTTTTTTTTTTAAATTCTGTTATTTCTTGTAAAACAGCCCAACTACTGTAATTTGTTTGTCGAAACACACACTGAACTTGCTCAGATATTCCTACCTTCAGATGTTATTTGCAGAGTTATAACTCACATTATAGGTTTTTTTGGGGGGGAGGGGGATTAACATTTATTGTCCTGAGGAAAGGAAAAGATCAAGCCTGAAGCTGACTCTTGCTTTAACAGCTGGTGAAGTTGGAATTATCCTCAACAGATGACCCTACTCTATTTCCCTCCTTCTCCTCTTTCCCCAGCTAAAAGCTTTAAATTTCTGTCACAGGTGCTCATTAAGCATCCTGGACAAGTGATGGTTTCCTCTTTTCAAACTCTGAGGATTTCTCATACTTCAGTGTTCTCAGTAATTGATTTGGTTCCAAGTTTCCTCAAAGAATCTACTCTGGAGCCTCTGAACCCTGCTCCACCTAGTTCTTGGCCTGCAGGACCTTACCTCTCTTCTGTGAGGTGGAGACTTGAATCTTTGAGCTACAATGCTTAGAGGTCTCCTACTTAGGGTGGATGATAACCCACTGTGGTTGCTTACTAGAAGGCATTTTGCAGAGGAACAAATCGACATCCTTCACAGAACATATTCAGATATACCGTTCCTGATCTCAAATCTGAATGAAGTTTCTCTCTCTTTTCTTCACAGTATTGATCACATGTATACATTTAGATTTATATGTTTATTTATGTATTTTATGTCTTTTCTCCTTCTAGACATTAGGCTTTTCACTATTTCATAATAAGCTGCACAAGAGAAGGAATTGTTCATTTATTCAAAATGTGTGCTCAGAAATTAGTACACATTTATACACACCCAACTCTCTATAAGAGCTTATTGAATGGAAAACAGAAGGTGAAAAGGAAGAAATACAGTATTGGCCAATTAAGGTACAAATAAATACTCCAGGAGTGCAATCTTTGATCACTGGAGAGTATAAATATTACATCTTTCTCTGTTCTGGGTTAACTGGATCCTTGTATGTCTGGCAATGCGTGGAGTGCATTATTGTTGGGCTGGGGACTGTGACCTGCACACAAGCTTCTTTAGGTGAGATGTGTATCTATATGCTGCAGGTATTAGAAACAGACATTGTTGAGGGTCTGATAAAAGAGTGGAATTCATATGGAGCGTAACATCATCTGGAATTTTCATTCTGCTCTGGTTGTGGCAAGCACAGTGCCGGGTACTACCAGATTTTTTGCAAGACAAGGTCCAGTTGTGCCTGGGATGAACCCATGTAGGAAAGGAGACTGCATGGTGATAGTGGCCGGTAGGACTAGCCGGGTACTGATGTCTGACAAAGCACAGCTTCCTCAGCACGTCACTGCTCACAAACACGCTTGGGTTTATTTATTTCCTTTTCTACTTTCTATGTTAGATTGGAAAAGTCCCATTCTCCATCCCTGTCTCCACTCTATCTTCAACAGCTTCATATTACCTCTTTGCTTTCAGGCATATTTATATCCATTTCTCCCAAATAAATGTCCATTTGTTTTTAATAAGGCATCTAAAATTTGAAAATCAAGAATTTACTTTGTGACTGACTTTGTGGCCAGGCGATTTCTATGTGTAAGATAAAACCTACTAACATTTCTCTGTAACAGCTATACTGTGATCACACAGTCAACATTAAATATATCTCTGAGCAATTATCCCCATGAATTTATGCAATATAAGTAAGAGATTGAAATTATCTCATTGGAAATAATTAATTTCTTCTCATTAAAGGAAAGGAATTGCCAAAATTACCTTGATAATTACCTTAATTCTCTCTTTGTAATTATATACATCACTACTGTTTGAAATTTGGTGTTAGGCCTAGATAAAAATAAACTCTATCAAAGTTATATATCCTCAAGTTACCATGATGCTCTCTAAACATGTTAGGTCCAGAAATCAATATTGCAATCATTAGAAATTAATTTTGGGACCACAACTCTGTACTAATAATAAGGTCTACACTGATAATAGGCTAAATGTATTGTGTTTTTATATACACAACACATTTTATTTATATGAATATATTATTCATCCTTTAAAAGGATCCAGAGTCGTAAGTCCCTTTTACTGTTACCTACTGCAGCTTTAAATGTCGATTTTTTTTTCTTGAAAAAACATTATCTGTTTCTTTCTTATAGAAATTGTTTCAGTTTATGTCTTGTGCTCTGATTACTCTTCAAAGATACTGATGCACAGTGCAAAAACTATTGTTATCTTTTATTATTTGATTATGAAATTTTCTTTTATTTTTCATAAGATTACAAAACAGCAAAGACAGGGAAAAAAGAGAACTAAGAGTTACATGAATTGGATGTGTAGTTTGGTTTATAAAATATAGATGTTAGGGATATGGTTTTTAGAATCTGAGAGACTGAGAATAAAATCTTTGCTCTTCCATTTATCTGCACTATGATCTTGAATAATTTACCCAACTTTTGTACATTAAGTGAGGTTATTATTTACAGACAAGAGAAAGTGAGAATTAATCAGGAAAGTAACATATTGGAAAGGTGGCTGAAGAGGTGGAGTCACCAGAAAGGCCAGCAGCGGGAAATTCAGCCGAGTCTGCATCATCGCAGAGTCATTAAGATGCCCAGAGCCACAGCCACTGTCACTGTCCGGCACTTGTCCCCTCCTGCCCTGACTCAGCGCTGCTGGGGCCTTAAGAGCAGAATCCCTGGCAGAGATGTGTGATCAGGCAACCAAAGTCACTGATGGAGGCGATGCCATGCAGACCCAGCCTGCCCAGCTTCCTTCAGGGCAGCTGGCTCTCGCTTTCAAGCAGTGTCACACAGTGGGAGAGTCTCTCACAGGAAAAGGGCTCAGAATTGGAGGAGTCTCTGAAAAATCATGTCTCCAATCAGAATTCTCTAGCAGCGGGCAGTTAGGAACAGTTTTCTACTATGACGATTACTCCTCCTGATAGAATATTGCCACCACTATTTTGGAGGAGACTCTAAAAAATGATGTCTCCCATATTCCTTAACCAAATTTTGCTTCGCTTATCTGTAAAGTGCAGGTATCACTCCCTAGTGTCGTCCACATAGGATTGCTGGGAAAACTAGACAACAGTTAGTATGGTGCCTCCCCCAAAGCATGGATAAATTCCAGCCATCCTTACTAATCTTTGTGGCTCGGAGTTTCTCTATGCTCACGTGCTCATTCACTATAAACAGACAAAGACAACTGCACCGAATTTGCAGCACAATTTACCTACAGAAATACAGAGCCCCTCAAATTTCAATGGATTAATTTTCACTCCTTTTATGGTCCAATGAGAGTTGCTGGGGTTGGAATGAAGTCGTCACTTCATGCAGTTAGACAGCCAGTCACTCTATCCATTAAGTACCTCTGCTTCATCACAGGCTCTTGCACTGCGCTGACTGAAGAGGAGAGATACGCACAAAGGATCAGGGTCTTGTGGGGACCAGGTCTAGAAATGGCACACGTCATTTCACTGCCCAGCATTCTGCGACACTGGCTGGACTTAACCACAAGAAGTCAGTTGGGAGACACATACAGCTATGCGCTCAAGAAGAAGTGGAAACAGGATCTGGTAAGATGTGGCAGTCTCTATTACACCTACCTAACACCCTCAGGGAGGTGCTGATGAGATTGGGTGTGCATGCAAGTCTGGCAGTGATATGGAAAGTGATGAATCAATGCTGCTATGCTGGTGCTGATGTAGATTATTAAGCCAGGGTATTTCTGGGGATCTTTTAAAGTATTAAAATAGCAGTCTGGGTTTGAAAAAAACAAATTTAATCAGAAGGTCCTTGTTGCTATAGAAAAGACTCCTGAACTAGTAAGGCTTATCTTTCCACCTATACTTTCAAAAATAGGCAACAGTAAGTAAGTAGCTTCCTTTCTCTGCCCATTGGTCCAATCCATAATTGGTGTGTGATGGGACTGCTGGAAAAAACGGAGGGGAAAATAAAACAGTGGAAAGCCATTACTTTGAGGAGGTTGTAATTGTCAGAGCAGGAGGCAGCCTGAAGTAATCACTAGTGGCGAACCAGCCTCCACAGCAGTAATTTATCGCCACATGAAGATGTTGGGGAGTTAATCACAGTACTGATATGTGTAACAACTCCAGAGACCAGACTCAGCATAAAATTACTGCTTAGAAAATGAAAATAATTAGGAGACCACACATTTGGAATGTGCCACTAAAACAGAAGGAGGGTCACAACCACATGATGGGCCTCTTTCCATCCCCAAGGTTGTGTGAATGCCCTGCATGTAATCCACCGAACCAACTGGCTAAATACGTGAAAGACAAATGTGTCTAAAGGTACTGTGTTATTTGTACCAGATAAATTCCTTTTACACTGTGTTTTGAATCCTTGCACGGTCTATCATGGAAGACTAGAGCGAAGACAATTTGCACAGGCTTTCCTACATGGATAGTAGTGCTTCAGGAATGCTCTACAGTCCTGACAGCTGTGGCTCAGGATGAGATCCAAGCCCGATCGAATTCATCTTACTGCCTTCCTCCCAAGCTCCATCCCCTCTCATATCCCATTCCTGCTGGCCCACAGTTTGTCCCATAGTGTATCTTCTTTGATCCAAGAAAGATGCAACTTCATCAAAATGCACACGATGAGTAGTCCTCTAGAAGTCTTTACTTTTCAATGAGTTCCCACATTAAAGTGTTTACTTGACAGAGTAGTCAAACAGCCAAAACACAGCAATCAAACTGATGAGGCAGGAATTTCTTAGATCAGTTTAAACCTTTGGAGAGGATTTAATGACAGTTCTTGAGAACTGAACTGGAAACCTCCAGTGCAGAGAAGTAGGCATTGAGGCAGAAGCAGCAGGGGAGAATGAAAAACAGTGATTAAAATAAAAATCTCTTTGTGAAATACACAAACAATAACAAGAATCTCCCACGTAAATGTGGTAATTCTTCCTTTCCTTTGCAATGTGGGTTCCTGGCAAAGTGTGAGAGTAACTGGACTCCACTGTCCCAGTTTTTCAAACTGGAAATAAGATTACTTCCCAAACTTCAATTTCTACTTCTGCAAAATAAATTTAAGAATCATGCATCCAAAGAGATACATCCAAAGAGTATCGACAAACTTTATTACACTTTCTTAGTCTTGCATACTTGGTTTCTCCTCTTCTTAAAGCTACTGAGAAAAAGGACTAGTAAGGAAAACAGTTCAGTTGATAAAAATCCCAGTTTATCTATGAACGCTAAAATCAACAAACGTGCTTATTTGTTCAGCAATGTGTGCCAGCTTTTATGCTTAATATATTCTTCCTCATGAAAAACTAATGAGTACGCCAAACCTAACTGCCCATTTAGGAGCTTTAAGAAAAAAGAAAATGGGGGGAGAGTACATATTTGCAGAAAGTGAATATCGTGAACTTCCCCCTCCTTTTCATATATTTACTGACGATCAACTGACTTGAGTGATGGTAAAGTAATGCGGCTAGTCAGGAATGGGGGCAGAATGTGCAGTTTCCTTTTCTAGTGCCGATTCGTCCTCTATGCTGACGCGATTCTAGAAGTCACTACTCAAAGGAAGCAAGGACAGCAGCAGTGGCGATAGTGGTGCTTAAGAAAAAGACTGAAGACAATGACCGTCACCCAGTCTTTTTATACTAACTAGCAAGCGTTTTCCTTTCTAACACTCATGATGAAACAGTACACCAAGCGGTGGCACTACATCCAGATGGTGTCTTACGCCAGTGAGGATGATTCTAGGTATGTTACGGCATGAAATAAGTTGAAATCTGTAGGCAGTACTCTTTGTGGCTCTTATGACTCACTGAGACTAAGTAGAGAACCAGATCCTGTACCTCCGGAGCAGGCTGGTTCATTCATGAAATAACACGGAAGAAATGAATGCCTGCTTATCACGTGCAGGAGTCCAACTACCTCCTTAACCCATGAGGCGGCTGAGTACGCTAAAGTCAAGTCTCTGGGGGCAGAGGCTTTTTCGAGGAATTTAAATTGTATTACAGGCCCACACGTCCTCGCAGTGCAGTGTTTTAAGGACTAGTGGGGAGGTTTTAATAACATCGTGACATTTCACAATTTCGAAGTTTTACTTCTGTTTTTAGAACCTGAACAGAAGTGAATAACGAGTACCCAGGGAAACTCTCCCATCAGAAAAGAAGCCAGGCACCCTAATTCAAACAAGGCCTGAGCAAGCAGGTTTCTCCTCCAAGCCAACCGCGAACTGAGCCGTGAATCGCTTTAATCCACGGCTGTCTTTCAAGGGATCCACGGAGTGTGACCGGCTCTAGGCGGAAGTGCGGTCTGCAGAAGCACCCCCGCCGGAGAAAGGCGTTCAGACGGAACGACGCCCCCGCACCTACGCCCCTCATCTGCGGGGCCGCCTCCCTCCAAAATCCAAGGCTCCGCCAGGTGAGGCTCAGTCCCGTCTTTTTTTTCCCCTCCCTACCGAGCGCAGCGCGCACCCCAGGCACTGCCAACTAATTCCTTTTATGGTGAGAGGATGGATTCTTCATTGTTTCCCCGCCCAGGCCTTGTACCCACCCACCTATCCACCCACCACATCCGCCAAATCCGACGGGGCACACGCGCTCTTATGCGCGTGCACACACACACACACACACACACACACACACACACGCGCGCACACACGCTCACACTCCACCTCTGCTCCCTCCGGACGCTCCAGGGTCCAGTCCTAAAGCGGCTGCGTCCTCCCTGTCCCAGACACGCTGCAGCTCGCGTACAGAAGATGTGAAAAAGAGCGCGCACTGGGGAAGCAGGAAAGCCACGGGGTCGAGGTGCTAGTTTCAGCGCTGCTCTCGACTCCAGGTAGCCGGGAAAGCACCGAGGTTCCCAGGATCTCCTCGTGGGTCCCCCTGTGTACCCCCGAAGGTGCAGGACCGATAGCCGCCGCTCGCAGCGCCGGGCCGCGTGCTGGTCCCAGCTCGGACGGCCGGGCCCACCCCTGGCTCCGCCCCCTACGGCTCAGCCAATGGGCGCACGGGCCGCGCGCGCTGTCCCCGCCTCCTTCGGGGAAACTTGAAGGAGGAGAAAAGTTTGTACAGAGCCTGACAGGGCGAGAAGGGAGCTGCAAACCCAGCAGCTAGGGAGGAAAATGAGCAGCCCCAGGTCAGCGCCCCAGATCAAGGGAACCCCGAGCCGCCTCCAGGGCGCCAGGAGCGGCCCCCGTGGCTGCCGCCAGCTCCGGTAGCCGTCCGCTGCACCCGCGGCCGCAGTCGGTCCGCCGCCGCCTCCACCTGCGCCGGGCACCGTTGGGCGCCGCGCCCGGACCACACCTGCCTCCCCGCAAAGCTGGACTCCGCCGGGGCTCGGCGGCAAAGGCGAGCGAGAGGCCCAAGGTCAGCCTGCACGGCCCGTCCCGCCGCCCAGCTCGCGGTCCCCGTTCTGGAAAACTGGCCGCTCTGACCCCACTTCCGGCACATTGGCGGCTCCCGAGTGGGGAAGGCAGAGGCCCGGCTAGTCCCGCGCCGAGCGGGCCGCGGCTGCCGCGGGTCGGAGGCCGTCCGGGACGTCGGGGGCCGGACCCGGCTCGGAGCCGCGCTCCCTGCCCCGCTCCAGGTAAGGCGCGCCGGCGCGGGAGGGACGCGGCCCGCACCCCAGCCGCCGGCCTCGCTGCCGGGGGATCCCGTTCCCTCGGGAGGTGTCGGGAGTGACGCTGGCCCGCACTGTGCCCTCGGGACGGCTCCTCCGCACCTTGGCCGCGGGGAGAACCGCAGGAGGGGAAGGAGAAGGGAGAGGCAGCTGTCAGTTTATAAATATTGATGTCCGTGGACCGTGCTGTTGGCGGGACGTATCCCGAGCCTGGGGACCGGGCTGGTAAGGGGCTGCGCTCCGGAAAATAACGTTCAGTTGCTCCTTCTGGTCAGCAGACTTGTGGGCGCGGGGCTAAGGCCTCGCCAGGGTCACTTCCGCTCACTGCCCTTTTTCTTGTCTTTTACCGTCTCCAGACCCGGGCTCGCTCCCCCAGGCCTCGCTGGGGTCCCCACCATGTCCGCGGCTGGGGCCAACTCGTCCGCCTCCTTCGCCACGGACCAGCTCAACAGCCCCGTGACCATCCCGGCGGTGATGTTCATCTTCGGGGTGGTGGGCAACCTGGTGGCCATCGTGGTGCTCTGCAAGTCGCGCAAGGAGCAGAAGGAGACGACCTTCTACACGTTGGTGTGCGGGCTGGCGGTCACCGACCTGCTGGGCACCTTGCTGGTGAGCCCGGTGACGATCGCCACCTACATGAAGGGCCAGTGGCCCGGCGGCCAGGCGCTGTGCGACTACAGCACCTTCATCCTGCTCTTCTTCGGCCTGTCCGGCCTGAGCATCATCTGCGCCATGAGCATCGAGCGCTACCTGGCCATCAACCACGCCTACTTCTACAGCCACTATGTGGACAAGCGGCTGGCCGGCCTCACGCTCTTCGCCGTCTACGCGTCCAACGTGCTGTTCTGCGCGCTGCCCACCATGGGCCTGGGCAGCTCGCGGCGCCAGTACCCGGACACCTGGTGCTTCATCGACTGGACCACCAACGTGACGGCGCACGCCGCCTTCTCCTACATGTACGCCGGCTTCAGCTCCTTCCTCATCCTGGCCACGGTGCTCTGCAACGTGCTGGTGTGCGGCGCGCTGCTCCGCATGCACCGCCAGTTCATGCGCCGCACCTCGCTGGGCGCCGAGCAGCACCACGCGGTCGCCGCCGCCGCGCTGGCCTCGGTCGCCTGCCGGGGCCACGCCGGGGCCTCGCCGGCCGCGCAGCGCTTCAGCGACTTTCGCCGCCGCCGCAGCTTCCGCCGCATCGCGGGCGCGGAGATCCAGATGGTCATCTTACTCATCGCCACCTCGCTGGTGGTTCTCATCTGCTCCATCCCGCTCGTGGTGAGTGGCCCGGCCGGACCCGCCGCCCCCGCCCCCGCCCCCGCCCCCGCCCCGGCTGACCTCCCTCCGCCTGCTTTCTCCTTTTCCTCCGATTACTGAGCAGTGACCAAATCATTGGGGTCGGGGATGGGATCCCCACAGGGATTCTCGGGGCTGCCCAGCCACCTTCTAAGTCCAGACCCGCACGCGATTCCTCGGTGCTTCCCCTGCAGGCGCCGAGGTTTTTCCCTGAAAGCCCGGGCGCCGCTGTGTGGCCCGGCTCACCCCTCACTGCCTGCCACTTGCGGCGACTCTTCGGGGAACATCCACCTGTCTCTCTGTCACGAGTGGAGGGTGACTTGTTCCTGTCTGCCACATGGATGATAACCACTCCTTAGAAGAGTGGAGAATTATTTTTTATGAGGCTTTGGGGTTTTTTTTCCCCATAACCTTAGATTGTGTAGAATTTTAGTGCTAGAAAGAATGTCAAGAATTCTGTTTTGTTCTGGGTTTCTTTTTTGTTTTGTTCTGTTTGTTTGTTTGCCTAACTCCCGTTACTTTCCTTAGAATAGTACCGCAGAACCTCATCTCTCAAGCTGGGTTCCGCGATCCGGGCAGGGCTATGCTCTGGAAAACCCCTTACCAGTCAGGGGATAGGACAGACTCGGGTCCTTCCCTTCTTTCTGCCACCCAGGAAAGCAAGATTTCTCAGGTGGACAGGCTGATGTACATGGGCTGTTGAGTTTAGATTCTCAGAAACCATGCGAGGTACAGTACCTTGCCAAGAAACTCAAGTGTAGAGACGGTTCGTATTGTCAAGTCCAAGGCGTATGGTTTATGTGGGCCTCAGGCCACCCAGCTCCAAACCCTGGTGCTGTGATATTTCCTTCTAGCAGAGTTCCAGTGCGGGTCTTTGTAACAGTGAATGTGGAAGTTTGGGTACATGTCAATATTAGGACAATATCTTCTTTAAAATTGCCTTGAGATTAACTTTTTAAATATTATGAAAAGATCAAACGCCATTAGTTCTGTACTTTACCTGTCATTAAGATGGAATGCATCAGAAATAGATGGGCAGATGGATAGAACTGCTTATCTAGTTCTCAGTTCTTCCATTTCTCAAAACACTTCATTTCTGGAAATTCTAAATCTAGACAAACAAAAGACTGCTTTTTTTATGCTTTTTGGGAGCAAAAGGAAAAGTCATAATGGGTTATTACTGTTCTTTAGTTTGTTAATACTGTCCAGAGGTCTCTGGTATAAAAATATCATATCTCTATTAAAAGTGACTGTAAATGGTAGGAACTTAGCTGACATTGGCATACAGTAGCTTCTTGCCAGTTGCTATAAACAAAAGCAAATATGATTGTGCAGGACAGCCTTTAAGCCCTCTAGGGCCCAGTGTATTTTACAGAATGGAGTCACACTTGAGCCACGTAAGTAGACTTCATGTCTATCATGGTAACTTAGAATAACATGAGATTTTTGGAAGGAAGAACTCTGCTTGTGCGACAGCCTCAGCTCCTTGACCTCTGCCTTATTCTTACAGAGCAGTCAATGACAAAATGACTGGCTGTTATTTACTGAACATTTCCTTAAGGATCTGAGGGGTTAGGCATAGAGGAGGTAAGCAGTGTGCTCAGACCTTCTGAATGTTTTTGGTTGGAGGTGAACTCATGAAGCTTTTACTTCCTGCACAGCCCCAGATACAGTGTTTCCTTCAAGTATCTCGGAAGATCTACATCATCCTATGCACTGCCATGGTAGATCCTGCTCTAGAAAATTATTAGAAATATTTGAGTACCTGGAAACAATGAATGATAGGAGCTTTATTTATGTCTTGTAATTGACAAAAAATACTGTCTACTCTGTAGAAAGTCAATACACTATAGGAGGTATCAGGTGACCTGAACCTGAATACTGAAACTGATTCAGGTAAGACATGTCCATGAAGGACTTGCATACTTTTGTGAGAACTAAAGAATCATCTATGTTGTAGTAGCTTCAGTTTATAGTTTTGAGACTTGGCTATTAAAATCTAATTTTATAATCTGTTTCATCATAAATCAGTGATAAGTAATGGGGCCATTCTATAACCTACCCTCCCACAACCCAACTATTACTGAATCAAAAGGAAAACTTATCCACAGCTATAGTCATTGTTAGCTTACTTGTGCAACTTTCTTTTTCATGTTTCTCAGTCTGACAGTGTAAGTTAAGATTAAGACTTTTGAACCCTCTGACATTTAAACTATTTAGACCTATTTTCAGTTCCAAAGAGACTAATGAAACATCTATTTTAACTTTATCAAATAAAGTTGGTTCCTAATCCCATCTGAGGAAAGCCAGCCCCTATGAATCATTAAACATGATCTGGAAAGGCAACTTACCAGAGCAAATATAATTTACTTGGAATTTCAGAAAGCTTGACATAATATAGAAGGAAATTAAGCAGCCAATAGAAAGGGACCAAAAAAAGCTCTGATAGCTCTGAGAAAGTGCTTGATACTGAGTTGAGTACAAAAAAATAAATTTTAATTTTTTATCAGATTATGTGCCTCCCAAATACAGTTGTGCTGGGAATGAAAAGTTGGGGAAATCTTTGTGGATAGAAGACACTGTGTCAAACCTACCAAATCCTCTGAAGTGAACTGGAATCATTGAACAAAAGAGTGAGTGTAAGTGCAGTCTGCGCAGAATGTCGGAGGGCAAGATTTGGTAGGACGGTCTTTCTTGACAGTTTGTCCAGTTTTCTACTTATAACCAGTCTTGATTTTTTGTTGTTTGTTTTGTTTTTTAGGGGTTTTTTGTTTGTTTGTTTGTTTTTGTGTTACTAGGGATTGAACTCAGGACCTTGCAGCTGCAAGGCAGGCAGCAGCACCACTGAGCTAACTTTCCAGTCTTTGTTTTGTTTTTTAAATATAGGACAAGGAAAAGAAATGAAAGAGTACACTTAAAGAAAAAGGAGATTGTATTCTTTAGAAATATGCAGGCAAGATAACTTCCTAAGGTCCCAGGTCTTTTTTTGGCCGGGGGCAGTTGTTCAGTACCAAGGATCAAGCTTATGATCTTGTGCTTGAGCAGACGCAGCACCAATGAACTACATCCCCAGCCCTGGTTTCAGTTTTAAAAGCTGTAGTAAACCAGTTGTTCCTACTTAACTTTTCAGTTAATAGAATTAATGTTAAAATAATACTTATAATCAAATGTTTTGCCTCAGGGCTATCTAGTTATACTGTGAGATTTGCAAAGGTATTTTCCCCATGCATAGGCAAGACAAGATCTTATTTTTTGCTTATTTATTTCTTCTCTTCGTACTCTGACCTCACAAGAATTCACCTCTAATTAGGATTAGAATGGTCAGTCTGATTAATCTGCTGCCTTGATCAGGTAAATTTAAGTGCATAGGAAAATAATTTTCTGTGAGTGTTTGGTTGCTTACTGTACATCAGTCATCTCTTTAGAACACTTGATCAGCAAAAATTGATAAATGCACCTGAAAAGTATGTAAATAGGTACATTTTGTTAACTGAAGGAAAACTAGAAGTGGAGCCATGAAACAACTGATGGGATTTCAGATGAGAAAATTACATCTGTGGGTAAAAGCCAGTCAGTATATTTGGATACAATTACAGCAGAGTCAAAAAGATTGATTCTTTTTTGAATAAACATGATTAAGATTAAAAATAACAGTTCCTAGAAACCATGTTTCATAATATGAAAATGCAGGCCCAATAGTAGTAACTCAAGCCTGCGGAGAAACCTAAACGTGAGGTATTTCCACATCCAGCAGCTCCTTTGAATCTTGAACAGGTTCTAGTTAGGAAATCAAGCAGGTCAGTGTTTGCACATCATGCACTTTAATTGCAAATGTAGAGTGTATTCAGCACAACTTACTGCATGCCTAGGGTGAGTCCCAGTCCAGTGCCCTTTCTTCCACACTTCCCAGGCATGCCAAGACTTAGTTTTATTGAATATTGACTAGGGATTTTCTGAAACCTGAAACTGGTCTTGTAGTCTCTTATTAGAATGTTGAAGCCCCATGTTTAAAAAAAAAAAAACAAAAAAACTTTTAGACATTGCAGTGTAGAGATTGGCCAACAAAGATGAAGTCACCTGCTTGCAGTTAGTGCCCCAGGAGTAATAAGAAATCAGGTCTCTCACAGAGAACTCAATCAAGACCACTTCCCATGATCCTTCACTTTAAAAAAAGGAGTGGTGGAGTAAGAACTTCTAGTAATAATCATGTCAATTTTGGACACTTCACAAGGCCATGAGAAAAATGAGAACATGCAGAGAATTCCTGCTATGTCCTTGGAACAGAACAAATCACATGTTGCTGATATCCAGATCTTGTCATTTATTACAAAGCATTACTATTTTAACAGTTATTTAATAGATCTAATCAAAATCTCAACAGTCCTCTTTCAACATTCCCTTCAAGCAGGTTATTCTTAAGTAAAAAGTACATGTTCTTAATACCATGTCATTAATCACACCCCATGCTACTTTTTACCTGAAGTTTTCAAATTATTGGTATGTTCCACAGTAGCTGAGCTTCGTGTGTCAGTCACAAGAAAAATAATGAGACATAACTTGTATTTTATGTACCAGGCATTGCACTAAGCACTTTAATAAGTTGTGTAGGAATTATAAAAAGCATCACCGGGATTTGAAGAGACTGAATATAAAGTTCTGGTGTTTACCTCTGCAACATATATCCTCTCTTGTAAACTTTCTGTCATGTACCCTCCTGTAAATTTGCTGACTTTTCAAGAAGTGTAGAATATTGTAATGTATGCCGACCATAAAGACCATTCACCTGCACAAATCTGCAACCACCACACACACACACACAAAGAAAAGAATTAAAGTTGGGAAGAAGGAGCCAGGAGTGTGGCTCAGTAGTGCTGGCTCCTGCCTGGCAAGCATAATGTCCTGAGTTCGATACCTAATACCAAAAAGAAAAGGAAAAAAGGGGAAGAAAGTAGAAGTGTTGTTTGTATTTGGTGAATTTTAAAGATTTTCCCTCTCTGAGTCAGAGGTTCTGTTTTGTTGGCAGCACACTCTTCTAAGACTGAAATTTGCCTCACTTTGTTTACTTGTGTAACGTGGGGGGCTTGATGGACTAGAGTTCCAGGAAAGGGTCTTCGCATCCCCACATGACACTGAACTGCTGCAGCTGTGGAGACGCCCCTTCCCCCGTGCCCCTCTTGCTGGGGGAGGAAGTCAGGGGGCGTCAGAGGAAGCACGGGTTGTTATCCCTACCCACACATTATAAAATGCATGGAGTTTCCATTCATTTTTGTCACTTTTTTCTCTATCTTTGAAGTAAGCCACCATTAGGAATAGTGAAACTCATTCGTACTGATTCTTTTCAAATAATATGAGAATATTTTTACCTGAATTGAGAGTCTGGTGTTATTACTCATCTCTCTGCTACCCTGTGAACCCCCTTAGCTGAGAAGACAACTAAATGACCACGCTCGGTAGTTTGTACTAATTATTAGCTAAGAGACTCCTCCCCTGTGAAGCACTGTTCCTTACAGCTTCTCATTCCCTTTTCCAGTAGTTAACATTAATTACAGCTGTGGGTGAAGGAAGGCCCAGAGGTAACTGTAATACATTCCTTTAAACGGCTACAAAACTCATACCACTTAACTGTTCAAAAATTCTCTTCCTTTCAGTAGTAACCATGTTTTCTTTGAAGTTGTGGTAGAGAGTCAACTAGTAACACAACATGTCAATATAAATATCTCAGAAATGCAAAGTTCAGATTTAACCAAGGTTCTGGTCTGAAAGTCTTGGAAATGGTTGTGCAAAGCGTAGCCTAGGGAGGGACTGTGGTACCAGATTCCCCGGTAGAGCAACACTGCCACCTAGAGGCTGAGGGTCTCGAGTTCACGTAAACCCCGTGACAGACCTAATACAGTATACTGTATCAACAGATTTAAACTCATCACTTCTTGTACTCTTAGAAACAAAACATGAGATATGAGTAAAAAAAATGAACAATATTTTTACCAAAACTTTCATTTGTTGTATGTAATTCTTAAAAATAAATCCATCCTTGAATAACAAAAAAAAAAAAGAAAAAAAAAGCCATATTAAGAGAAAATTTTATATACTTATTGTTAATTCCATTACATTCCTTGGCTTTCTTCCTAAGATCAAAATATTAATTGCTAAGAGGCTGAGGCAGGAGGATGAAAATTCGAGCCCATCTTGAGCAGGTTAGCATGGCCCTGTATCAAAAAAAATAAAAAGGACTGGGGATGGAACTCAGTGATAGAATGTTTGCCTACATGTGCAAAGTCCAGGGTTCAGTCATCAGAACCCGCCCAAAAGTGATATTTTATCTCATTCAGAGACTTTTTAACATTTTATCCTATGAGACTTAATAGGGTCAAAATCCTTACCTAAAATCTTTAGGGCCCAATTCAAAATTCAGAATGTCTTGGATTTTAGAAAAGTAATTATTAAAACTCCATAAAATATTACTAGTGGGAAAATGTCCTAGAGCAAAACGGAAATATAGTCACTCTAAGTGGAATTAATAAATCCCAAATAGTTCCAGGATATTGGGCCTTCACACTGAGCTACATCCCCAGATACCTCCTTTTTGAGACAAGGTTTCACTAAGTTGCTAAGTTGCCTAGACAATGCAGGCTTCCCTACCTCCACCTCTCAGAGAGCTGGGGTTCCAGCCTTGCTCCATGCCTGGTGCAGTTCTGGTTTTGAAGCAAGTTTAAATTAGAGTACACCAAGAAAGAAAGAAAGTGAAACAGAGTGAAATAATAACAACTGGAACCCAAAATTTTCTTGATAATGAATCAGTGGACTTGTAGCTGATAGCAACTAAATTCTTTTAGGAATATGTCATTGATCCAACATCATTCAGAATATCATATAAATTGAAGTTTGCAAATCAATGACACTTCAAACACTTCAGACTTTCTTTTTTATCCAAATTGTAGTAAATTCCCTTTCCTAGCAATTTATGTACCATAAATCATTAATCATATCCTGTCTGGTAAGGGAGCAAAGTCCTTAGGTCTTGTTAAAGTGAGAAATGTTTGCTTCCTATTGCTAGATACAGGCTTCCACTATGCTTTTGCAACTTCTTTTTTCTTTATATGGTTTTTGTTATCCCTGGCTATGAAACTCTTGTTTCTCTCTAATACACTAATTAGCAAAGGTAAAGAACAACAACTAATTACTAAAGACAAATGGCAATGACCTTAAAACTACTTTTCCATATGGATTTCAAGTGAGATTTTAAACATAAATGATACTAGTGGAATTAGAAAACAGGTTAAAAAAATACTGTTAAATACTGTATATATTTAACAAATTTTTTTTTCTTTAAAGAATAAAATTATTGTCTTCCTTAAATTTACACCAGCTCATGCCTTTTGAATAGATCACTGGACTTTTCTGGAAGTTGGCATATTTTGATTCCTCCATGAGTTTAGGAATGGAAATACCCCTCTTAAGATGTTATTTCTTTCCTTTTAAATTTAGCGAACTCCTACTCATCCATCTAAATCCAGGGCACGAGTTGTCCTTTAGGAAGCATCACTGCCACCTGCCCTCCAGGGCTCAGCAGACCACCCGTGCGCACCCCTCCCATCCACTTCATAACTGCGTGGTAACCATTGGTCTATGTTCCCATCCTCTCTGCCTTCAGGAAGCTTATGACATTTAATGCAGTGTTTTGTCCCCAGAACCTATGCTAATGCCTAAAACACAAGAGGGCTTATTGCTCAATGATGAAAATACAAGAAATGATTTGAGAAAGTAAATGATCATAATAGATTTTTTTTAATTGTCAAAACTAATAATCCCAAATAGCAAGCAGGTTGCCATGGTGTTCTTGCACTTTTCATTGATATCCTCTCAGGCACATGGCAGGATAGTAGATGTAACTCTTGCCTTAACAGCCCGAACTGCAGAGAAGGCAGCCCCTCGCCAGCTGCTCTGTCTGCAGTGTGCTCTGAGCGCTTCACTGCCATCTGGCTCAGAGGCAATACAAGCACAAAGGAGGAGTCAATTCTGATAGAAGTTTCAGGATGAGTCTGCTGAATGACAGTTGGATGTTTTCTTTAAAGATGATCAAAGCTATAGATACAAGCTGCCAGGAGCTCTTGAAGGTTGCAGCCGCTGAGCAGCATAATCAGGTATACTTTTTAGAAATAATCTTGTTTATGGGATAGTGCAGAGACAGATTGTAGTATAAGAGGCAGAAAGACTAGTTTGGTGGCTGCTGCAATTTTATCTTCAAGTGAGAAATGTAGATAGAAGGAAAGGATTGGAGGTTTTGGCTAAAGAAACAAGCTAATAATACTAGACAATGATCATACCTGGGAAAGCAAGTCATATCAAAAATGAAAATACTCTCCAGTCATTCCGGATAATAGGAGATCCTGATGTTGGTTCAGAAGTTTACAGCATATTTTCTTGTGACTCTAAAAAAGAACCTCAGCCTTCTGTAGTAATTAGATGGTTGGGTGATTTACAAGATGGAACTCATTTATATTTTCTGAAAGGTGGGGTTTTTTGTTGTTGTTGTTTTTTGATTTTGGGGTTTTTTTGAGACAGGGTCTCACTGACCAGCATTGTTGTATGTGGTTACCAGGGATCGAACCTGGGCCCTTGCACTTGGAAGGCAGGCACTGGAAACACTGAGCTAAATCCTCAGCCCAAGACTCATTTATAATATATAAAATGGCTTTTTTTAAAAAAGGCAAATCTAGTGGCTTTATTACATACACTTTATTAGAATTACAAAATCTTAAAAGCACCCAGAGAGATAAGTTTAATAAAATGCTTTTCAGAAGACTGTAAATACACTGCAATTGTTACACCATCCTTAATCTAAGAAAAGTATTCATAAGATTAAAAATATTTAATGTTATACGAACTAGCACATATGTAGTTACATTTTTGTAATCCTTGTTTTTCTGAGGTCTATTGTAGAAGCTGTTTTTCCTTGGCACTTATCAGAAGAGAGCACAGTTTTGTAATGTTGCTAAAGTATATGTCCCATTTAAGCGCTTTCTCTGTTGCTTAATTATAAAATCTAAACGTGGGCATCTCCTTTCCACAGGTGCGAGTCTTTGTCAACCAGTTATATCAGCCGAGTGTGGTGCGAGAAATCAGCAGGAACCCGGACTTGCAGGCCATCCGCATCGCTTCCGTGAACCCCATCCTGGACCCCTGGATATACATCCTTCTGAGAAAGACAGTGCTCAGCAAAGCGATCGAGAAGATCAAATGCCTCTTCTGCCGCATTGGCGGGTCCCGCCGCGAACGCTCCGGACAGCACTGCTCCGAGAGTCGAAGGACATCTTCAGCCATGTCCAACCACTCCCGCTCTTTCTTCCCCCGGGAGTTGAAGGAGATCAGCAGCACATCTCAGACTCTCCTTTACCTGCCAGAACCAAGTGAAAACAGCCTTGGGGGCAGGAATCTGCTTCCCGGTGTGCCCAGCATGGGCCAGGCCCACGAAGAAACCACCTCAGTGAGGACTTTGCGAATATCAGAGACTTCAGATTCCTCACAGGGCCATGACTCAGAGACCGTCCTACTGGTGGATGAGGTCGGCAGGAGCAGCAGGGACAGGCCGGCCCCGAAGGGAAGCTCCCTGCAAGTCACATTCCCCAGTGAAACACTGAACTTTTCCGAAAAGTGTATATAGTAGTCAAGGGAAGAAATCCAGCACTGTTTCTGGGACCTTCTAAAATCCTGTGCAGTAGACACGTGAGTGAAGCATTTAGCTCTGCCCAGACACGCTCTGGCCTCCATCCCATGGCTCACGTTAGAGCACACAGGGGCTCCTGAGCATTTTGCAGACACTCGACTTATTCCCCATGAGTCCCGAGGCCTGAAGCGCATTGGTTGACACCCCACTATAACACAGGATTGCAGTCACAACTTGAAAGATGGGAAGAGCTACCTTTGGTTTTTCTCCGGGATAGGAAAATGGCGGAAGTATGTGATTTTCATAACATCAAGAGCTGGCTATCTGATCTGGCACAGGGCAGAGGCCCCAACACTGGCAGGGCTCTGTCCGGTATACTATGAGAACCACCGTATGACTAAGTGTCTCACTAACGCATGAAATGTGAATTTTTATTGCTGTAAATATTTAAGGTATTTAAAGTATTTTCTTCTCTGTGAGAAGGTTTATTGTTAATACAAGGTATAATAAAGTTATGGCAACCCCTCTCCTCCCTGTGTAACCAGCTGAAGTTGCAGATGTTAGATTTATTTTTCATATACAAATTCAGGCTGAGGTGTTGAAAATTCAGAATGAAGCTAATATCTATACAAGACATAATTTTTAAAAAATGTTTACAATCATAAAAAGAATAAAGAAAATTACCATGTAAAATATGAAAAGTACAGTCCAGAATATTATCACTTTTTCCAGGGAATACATAATAGTAAAAATAAATTAGCGACATCACATTTATTTATCCAGAAAACTAGGATTTCAAAAGAACATCTTGATATTTTCAGCTATTGCCCCACTAATTGCTACTTTTAAAAATATAACAAAATTTTTTAAAGTCTCTACTCATAATTGAAGTGTGTAACATAAAAATAATAAAAGCAGATTGTTTTCACCATGAAAGTGTGCACACTTCTGTTTGCCTAAGGAGTAACCTAGAATATCTTTTAAATTTAAGAGAAAGACAAATTGTACCATAAAGACATTTATTTTGAGATATAGAAAGATCTCATATGTGGTTGAATTTGCCTTTCATGTGTGTCAAGAGCTTAACAATGTAAAGATGCAGAACTTAACTTTTTAAGAGTTTTGTGTGACACCCAGTGACACTATTCACATATTAAAAAGACCTTTCTTGAAGAAATATTAAGCATGTTTTGTTGCTTAAAGTGTTTTTGTGAATTGCTTGGTTGTGATTAAATTCTGAGCCTAACACTGATACAATTTTAAGAAATTGTGCCAACTGAAATTATCTTGAAGATTATAACAAATAAATGCATTCAAGCTGTGTTCCATATCCTCAATTTTGGAAAATTTGTGTGGTCTTTATTTTAGGGATCTTCTACATCCTTTTAAATCAAAGTATTTTTTCAAAATCACTTTGAGAGAGGTAATTTCAAATTATCATTAAAGCTGGAAGGATAGTACAAACAAAGCCTTGGTGTGGTCTTTGTTTTAGGGATCTTCTACATCCTTTTAAATCAAAGTATTTTTTCAAAATCACTTTGAGAGAGGTAATTTCAAATTATCATTAAAGCTGGAAGGATAGTACAAACAAAGCCTTGGTGTACTTCATAGCACTGGGTTGGACTAAGGTCACCAGTTTGAGTGTAGGGAGAGATGGTATGTTTAAGTAGCGCATGTAGAGTACCCAAAGAATTACTGCAAAGCATTAGACTAAACCTTTGGTCCTTCCTATTTTTAATTTCTCCATATCAGTGAATCTTATATTTTAGCTTTTTTAGCTTACATGAGTCATCTGGAAAGCTTGTGACAATACTTTCTGATTCAGCAGGTTTGGAGTGTCTACATTGTAAAGAAGGTCCTGAGTGATACAGATACTGCCAATAATAGGACATACGTAAGCAGGAGTGAAGTCATGATTTACTATTTGCAAGTTTTTAAAGATATTTGTGGATGATGTAAAAAAAATAAGATTCTCATCTTCACAGGCCTACTGACAGTGATTCTCACTGGAGGTAAGGCAGGCTTGGAAAAGGAGCATGCAACTTAAACTTCTAGAATGTTCTACTTCCTCACTCTAGCTAATGCTTACAAAAGAATGTTTTACTTCTAAAGAAGAATTTTTTTTTTTTTTACCATCATGACCATGAGCACCAGAGACAATAGCTAGATCACCAGTGTCCATAGGTGAAAATCAACAGCTTCATTCACAAGCTAGTGCTAGTAAGATTCATGATATAATCTCATTCATCTTTAAATTTACTATCCAGAATTCTGCTTTGGCATACTCTTAGGTGAAATACAATACCCTATAAAATTTATCCTTTAAAGTATAGGCCCTTTAAAATATTTCTGTTACGTTCACAAAGTAGTGAAACTGTCACAGCTATCTAACTGCAAAACATTTTCATCTCCCTAAAATAAAGCACATTTCCATTTGCAGTCACTCCCCTCTCTCCTCTCCCCTAGGACCTAGCAATCACTGTATCTCTGTGGATTTGTCTGGACATTTTATATAAATGAATCATACACCATGTAAGTTTGTGAGTCCAGCTTTTTTCACCTAGAATGTTTTCGAGGTCACCGATGTTGCAGTATGAATCAATACTCCCTTCTCTTCATGACTACGTAATTCCCTATGGCATGGATATACACACTTTCCTTATCCATACAACAGTTCATGAGCACTGAGTTGTTTATACTTTATTGTTTCTGTCAATAATCCTGCTATGAACATTTTTGCTATTAAGTTTTTGGGTAAAGAAGTATTTCCAATTCTGTTGGGGATATACCTGAGTGAAATTGCTACAATACTCCATAACTGTAAGTTCAATGTTTTGAAGCCATCTTGGGAGTTTTTTCTGTACCATTTTACACTCACACAGGCACTGTACAAGGAAGGGTTTTCATTTCTCCACATCCTTGTCAATACTTGCCACTGTCTCTATTTTTCATTACCCTCATCCTGTGGATGTGAAGCAGTATCTCACCGTGGTTTTCATTTGCATTCCTTAATGACCAGAGATTTGAAGAATTTATTCATATGCTTATTGGCTAATTATATATCTCCTTTGGAGAAAAATCTATTAAAGCCACGTGTCATTTTTAATTGAATTATACGTGCATTATTTAGTTGAAGTTGCTACAATAAAGCACCACTGACTGGGTGGCTTACAGAACAGTTTATTTTCTTAGAATGCCAGGGGCTAGATGTCCAAGGTCAAGGCAACAATAGCAGGGCTGACTTCTCTCCCCTGGCTTGAGAATGGCTGCCTTCTCGGTGTGTCCTCACCTGGCCTTTTTGCGCTATAAGCACATTACTCATCCATCCCTCCCACCCTCTGTCTTGGTCCCCCCACCCAGATTACAACAAATGTAAGGAATATACAATTTTGTTCATGTTATTGTTGATTCTTGGTGATACTTCAAAGCATCACCAAGGAAAAAGACTTCAGCCTCATTTAGTCATCACGGTTTTGGGTGTGTTATTTATTGCTGTAGGACACTGTCTGGACTGTTTAGAGAGTATCAGATTTTCTATGCAAGGAAGTTCTTATTGTCCATCTGGCACTGAGTCATATCTGGTCAATCTGTGATGTAACAGACAAGAAGGCAATTCTTTCACCATCTCATAGTCTTTGATACAGTCTAACTAACCAGGTGGATTGTGTGAGAGAAGGTAGTGAAACTGCCAATTTTATTCAAGTGGTTTTTGTCCAGAAAACCACAGGGTTGAGTCTTCCCAAATGAAAGCAACCTTTTCATGGGTTTTCTACAAACACAAAGGGCCACAGAAAATACAGAAACACTATTTAATACTAGTGTAGTTTTATGACCTTAAATATTAATATAGAAGAATATGTTACACAAAAAATTCATTCCTCTTAAAGATAAGCGCTTTCTTCAGAGAAAATATGAGGCTTTCTAAATGATCTGAACAGTGTCTCCTGGCAAAAAAATAGTAACACTCCAAAAAATCATCTTTGCATTACATAGTTGTAAGACTATATAAATAATTATGGAATAGATCACTAACTAAGGCTGAAATCTTTGGTTCTTGGTTATGCTTTTAAGTGTAAGCCAAAGTATAGGACTACTTGTACAAGTTTCAGAACAAAATAAGCCAGTCTTCACTCTCCCTGACCATTCCCTCTACCTCATAGTCTTGTCCTATTACAACTACCAAAACCTGACTCTAATATGCTAAAATTATGATCATATGATTATCTTCCAAATACTACATATGAGAAATGGGACCAGAAAAATGATACTTACACTGAGAGTATTGAACTGTATTGAACCAAACCTGCAAACAAAAGGACTTAATAGGAATCGACACAGTGTTCCAACCAACAACAGAGTACACAGCCTCCTCAACAGCCCATGGAACTTTCTCCAACACAGATCATGACAGCTCATAAATCATGCTTAAGTGCAGTATGATTTTGTTTTCACCTGGTCTTTTAACCCCCTACTCCTCTCCTGCAAGACAAATCCTTCTGTTGTTCTCTCCCTCCTGAGACTTCTCCCAAGGTCATTGCTAAAAGCTCTTGGCTACAGTGGCGCTCTCAAGCTTCTCGCCTTCCTGAGGTCCCACTGCCATCAGCAGCCCCACACGTGGGTGGCGGGGCTCCTATGCTTGCTGATGGGGGCTGTGAGCAATGCACAAGACGTGCGGTGAGTGCCATCACTTCCAGTGCTTGTGGGAAGAATGACAGAATGTCTATTCTGGGCCTGTTTGGTTTCCTCTTTCTCCAGAAACTTGCCCTTCTCCTATCCCCTTCTCAGCACTCTACTAGGTCCTTCCCTAATTAGGACTGTGCACCCGCCTTCCACATTCCCCAAGGCCCACCAGTGCCCAACACCTTTCACACTCTGTTTCTCTGATGCTCTCGCCTTCCTGTATCTAGCTTTTCCTGTCATCCCTATTCTGGAGTACACAGCATTTCGGTGGACTTCTAGGGGCTTTCTTGGATCACTGCTCCCACTTACATAGCCATGATAGTACTTCCACCTGACATCTTATGTCTCCACTACTTTATATTTTATACCTGGGTAAATGGAGACTAACTTATCCTATCGATTCTACTATAGAAACAACAGGTTAACAGTTCAGTGGTTACATGTGCTCCGTGCTGGGTCTCACCTCTTTGGAAGGTGAGAAACAGACCTTATGCTGAGAATAATCTCCAACTGGTAAATGTCTGCTCTACAGTGTAAGGAGTTAATTCGCAGATACGGAAAAGATTATGAAGTTCTGCTTACTTCAAATCAGAAGTGAGGCCAGTATCTCCAAACAAATCTGAGTTCTTCATAAATACAGCTGACATTTAATGAGCATTCTCTGTGTTACGGATCATTCAAAGTACTTAACTCATACGAGGACCAGGGATTTAACTCAGGGGTGCTGTTGCTCTGGTCCCACACACAAAAAAATGAACTTAAAATGTATTATTTTCACATATGAACAAAATTAAGTAAATCAACCTAATTTTTCAAAAGCTAACAAAAAATAATAAGAAAGTCTAAAATGCAGGAAAAAACCTATTTATTCACAAATTACACAATACACAAATATCCATTACACAGAACAGTATACTGCCCAGCACTTGGGAGGCTGAAGCAAGAGGACAGCAGTGAGTTCGAGGCCAGCCTGGGCTACATAGTTAAACCCTGTCTCAAAAAAGAAAAAGAAAAAACCAAATAAACAAACAAAAAACTGCACACCAAACAGTCTCTGGCTACTGATCCCTACTCTTGGAGAATTTCTTATAAAACAAAATAAAATTTTATTTTTATCACTCTAAAACTGACTTGTCTGACCAAGGTTAATTTTCTGATAATATAACTTAGGGGGAAAATATAATATTTTTTAAGGCAAGTTCTGATTTTCTCGGCGAAGGGAAGGAAACAAAATTTTTTAAAGTGTAGATCATCATTAATATTCTCCAGAAGTGTTAGGAAAGATTCCCTAACAAAGTTACAAACACTCATTTTTGACAGATAAAATTCTTCTTATACCAATATTGTCTTCCTGTCAGAAATAACAGTGCTCAACAGATCTATATAATTATAGCACAATATAAAAATAATAATTCACATTAACAGTGGTGGTATTTGCTTACAAGGGTGACTAGTCTTTCAATAAACACACAGTCATGGAATTATACTCTAAATAACATTCCAGTTTCAAGATATTTTATGCTTAAATGATTTACTCAGTGACACTCTAATAATCATATTATATAAAAATTATTATTAAATAATCCCTTTCTATTTTTAAAATATAATTTAGCTATTTAAAATTGTAATTTTTTAAAATTTAACTGAATAGCTCCAAAAACTTATCAGAAAAAGTAACTCTAAATCATCAGCTGGAAAGTTGCAAACAAGAAATAAGTAACTTCAGGGTTTTTAAGCACCTACAAATAAGAAAAGGAAATACTGCTTCTGACTGGGATAATAGAGGATGACAATTAATTATGACATTAATAAAATGTAAAATGTGTATCTTAAAAATGACTCACTTGCAGTAAGCACTACCACAAAAATGAATAAAAATAAAACCATCATCCTGTCATTCATCAGTATTTCACACATCTGACAAATACTGGAGACAACTACCACCGTTATAACTTCAAGGTCAAACACAAGCACAAATTAGAATTAAAGCAACCAAAATAAATGTTCAGACTGCATGCATTTTCAACCAGACTTTCAAGGATCGCACATAACAGCAAATGATAACTCTGAGTGCAAATGAATGTCAGAAATTCATTGGGAAGACTTACTTAGCTTACTTACAATAGCTGAGTGAGCAAGAAAAATGCAAGAGCGGACAGGAGCAAGCAGCAAATTTCAAGAAGGTAAAGTAATCATACACTTCATCAGAAATCAAAGTCAATAAGTCAACATTTTAAAACTACTGGCCATCAAGTATTTACTACTTAAGAATATATCTTTGAAGCTGTATCTTTAAAATGGATGCATTCACATATCCAAATTAAACTGTTCATTAATCAAAACAATTTCACTAAGAATTCCAATCGTAAGTACTGTTTAATTTTATATGCCTTATCAGAATACCACGTTTTACAAACAGGAGTTTTGCCTTCTTTCTCTGGGTAAACATATCTATGTTAAACGTTCACATAAACCACAAGCCAGACTCAGCTCTTCTATGCACACTGCTTCATCGGGCTTTGATAAAGACAGAGCCGTCTGGTGGAGTGGCGCGCTCTTCCTTCTCGGTCACAGTCTCCACAGTCCCAGAAGCTGACACAATAACCATTGTTTTACTAGCTGAAACTGTCTTCTGTTTCTCAGCAATAGCTGCACAAACAGCAACAATCTCATCACTCTCGAAGTCATAGTCAGGAATCGACTTTGGTGACAAACGTGGTTCTTCAGATGGCGTTTCACTTTCTTTAATCCTCTGTGCTACCTTCTGCTGCTCCTGCAGCGTTCTTGCCCAAGAAAGGTCTTCTTTCCATATTTCAGGATTCATTGGATAGATGTGAAGGGCTACTTGGAAACTTCGGATGGCCTAGAAAAAAGCATGTCAAAAGTTTTCATCTGTTTTGTTTCTAAAGCCATTATGTTTAATATAGTCTTGTGTGGGTCCACGTATGTATAAACACACATGTGAAGTTAGAACTTAACCTTAAGAACTCAGTGACTACAATGGCAAAAATGTTTTACTTGTGAACTACCTTCCTTTTGTCTAAAAACTATCATATCAATCTCTTCACATTAGAATAATTATCAAGCTGGGCATGGAGGTGTGGAGGCACTCATAATCCCAGAACTCAAACAAAAATTTATATATGTATATACACGAACACATACATACATATATGGGAAACTAGAAAAAGAACCAACAGATTCCGAATGAAATTTCTAGTAAAAGATCTGTTCATGAAAAATATTAAAATGACTATAAGCAGACTTGGAAAATAGAGACAATATTACCTAACAAAATTAATACATATGAAATAAATGCATGTCATATGTTGGCACACACACACACACACACACACACAAAAATCGACAGTTAACAATGAGTTTTGCAGGAAGTGAAAAGAGAGGCCTACAAGCTAGCTCCAGCACTTGTAGATAAAGACTGTGAGAAGCAAACTGAACCATCCTTCTTAAAACTGTTATCTCCTGGTAATCTGTTTTTCCTAATTTCCTCTCCTATATAACCTCTTCTTTAGTCAGTCTCCTTACATATTATTTTCTCAGCAACCCCATTCCTTCACACAGATTCTGTAACTTCCAAAACAATTCTCACAGCTTTCTTACTCTGTTGTCCTTCTCCTCCCTCGTCTTCTTACGAAGTCCAATGTCCTTCCCTCGCCCACAACATGCACCTCCCCTGATTCCTATGTTCTCACTCAATTTATTTCCCATAGGTTATTTTCCAGTATACACGGACTTTCAAAATCTAAGCCAATATTCATGAAGATATATCCATCTCTTGACATTTGATTTTAATTTACTTTTCATTTCCATTCATGTATTTTATGATTTTGTCTAGATATGCATTATATAATAATTATACCCAGAGATGAATTTATTTTTCATAGTGTTCCTTATGACATCTTCAAGCCTTTCCTTATTTTTACTTTTTGTGGTAACCGGGACTGAACCCAGGGCTTTCACATTAGAAGTATATCCCTAAACCTTTTGAATTTTTAAATTTTGAGATAGTCTCAATAAGGTACTAAACTGCACAGTAGGCAATCCGCCTGCATCAGCCTCCCAGAATGCCGAGGTTACAGGAATGCACTACCAAACTGGACTGAGTGCACTCTGTTTTTCTTTTTTTAAAATCATCCCTTTCTTTCAAGAGAATAGCCTGATTCTACACAAAAATCACATATTTACAAGTTGATTCCTAAGTAGATTACCATTTTACAAGTAGGTTCCTAAAACTTACTTTTAAATTGGCAAAAGTAACTTTTAATTTCTCTAAAACTCCACAATACTAATAAATCACAAAACAAAATCATAAAAAATAGTTGAACAAGTGGCTTTCTTACTCAAAAAAACTTTAAATATTAAATAACTATTTTTATTAGATGGTTTAAAATACCTGTTGTCTCACCTGCAATGTGTTTTTTCTATAAAGGACAATTAATGCTAAATATGTCCTAGAGACTTCCTCTTACCACACAGGCGATACTTTAATAAAAGATACAAGAAAACAAAGTTTTTTATACACCCCATCTCTCATTAATCTGTCAAAAAATTAAATTCTCTGAGTCTCTTCTGTTTTCTTTTTTGTCAACTCTTACGATTTCAGTCTTTGGGTAAAAAGAGAGAAGAGAACAATGCTAAGTGGCAGGAAAGGAAAATGGCCCATAGTTAAAATAATTTCTATCACTATTAATATGATTTCAGATAATAATCATCAAGTTGCCAAAGTTTCCAAACAATTGTTTTCACATAAAAATTCCCTGTGCAGGGGACTTGGAAAAAATGAGAATCAAAATATATCATGTGCACTCTGAAAAAGGAGACAGAAGAAGATACCAGAAAATGGAAAGACATCCCTTGTTCCTGCGTTGGAAGAATCAATGTTGTCAAAATGGCTATACTCCCACAACTATTATACAGATTCAATGCAATCCCAATTGAACTCCCAACGGCATATTTCACACATCTAGAGAAAATAATTCAGAAATTCATCTGGAATCACAAAAGACCTAGAACAGCAAAAGAAATTCTAAGCAATAAGGACATGATGGGGTGTACTATGATCCCCAACTTGAAACCATACTACAAAGCCACTGTGATAAAAACTGCATGGTACTGGCAAAACAACAGACCCAAGGACCAGTGGAGTAGATTAGAAGATCCAGAAACATCTCCAGACACACTAAACTATCTCATTTTTGACAAAGGAGCCATTTTTGACAAAGTCCAAATACTCTCAGTGGAGGAAGGATAGCCTGTTTAATAAATGGTTCTGGAAAAACTGGACTTTAACCTGCCAAAGACTAAAGCTAGACTTAATCTTTCACCGTGTACTAAAATAAAATCAAAGTGGATTAGAGACCTAAATATTAAAACAGATACACTAAACCTAATACAAAACAGGTTAGGTAAAACTCATGAAGACATTGGTTTAGGGAAAGATTTCATGAACAAATCTTCCATAGCACAAGAACTGGTAGAAGAAATCGATAAATGGGATCTCATTCTATTAATAGGTTTCTGCACAGCAAAAGAAACCACCAGCAAAGCGAAAAGGCAACCAAAAATATGGGAAAGAATCTTTACCAGCCGCTTCTCAGAAAAAGGGTTACTATCTAGAATATATAAAGGCCTTAAAAAAAAACTCAATCCACCCAAATTTAAAGACCCATTTCAAAAATGGGCATTTGAAATGAACAGACACTTTTCAGAGGAAGAAATAAAAGCAGCTAAGAACCACATCAAGAAATGTCCAAGATCACGAGTCACTCGAGAGATGCAAATGAAAACAACGTTAAGATTTCATCTTACTCCACAAAGAATGGCTGCCATTATAGAATTAGCCAGCAACAAATGTTGGCGAGGCTGCAGAGAAGAAGGAACCTTTCTTCACTGTTGGTGGGACTGCAGACTCATACAACCCCTGTGGAGAACAGTTTGGAAATTCCTCAAAAAGCTAGGATTGGAGGTCCCATTTGAGCCGGCCGTTGCTCTGCTAGGTATATACACACAAGAATTAAAAGATGCATATCACAGTGACATATGTGCACCATGTTTATAGCAGCTCAGTTTGTGATTGCTAAATCTTGGAAACAACCAAAATGTCCACCAACTGGAGACTGGATAAAAAAGCTATGGTTCTTCTACACAATGGAGTATTATCCTGCCATAAAAAATGATAAGTTTGAATCATTTATACTTAAATGGTACAGGCACAAACTCTCAATGCTGAACGTTATCAATAATGTACATATAAAATTTATCAATAAATTCAATAAAGAGGGTATAAAAGAAAATTCCCTGTGCATTTTAAGTAAAAGTTTGTCAATTTTATTTGGAAATAAGAATAATTATAAGAATGCCAAAAAATCCACAGTTTAACAAAATCATTATTAATAATGTTAAATTCAAGATTTACCACTCTGTTTTAAGTGTAAAAGATCAATAAACCAATAGTCAGAAATAATTTATTCAAAATGAGAATTAAGTCATGTCATGTACTGGTACAAATTCTCAATGTCAATTGTGATCACAACATGTATATAAAATGTACCAATAAAACCAATTTTAAAAATTACTTCTTTAACAATAAAGAAGTAATTTGACACTGCTATATTAAATTTGCAAATGCTTTTTATAAAGTCAAGTTTTATTAACTGTCATTAACTGTTTTTGGTTTTATTAACCAAAACAATAACAGGACAATTCTCACAGTAAATTCTCACCTGTTCAGCCTTTGCTACAAGGTATAGCCCAAACATGCTGAGATTCCCTTAGTACAATTTACTGTAAACTATAAACAATAAATACTCCAATCTCCCAAGATTTTATCTTTTCTCACACTCCCCTCAGAGTGAGCCCAGCAACTGCTCATTCTAAATGTCACCATTATTCCCTATATTCTACTTTCTTCCTTCCCCCACAGCATCTGCTAATGGCCTTATCTCTATCATAATATTGTTATCAGTTGCTGATGTGGTAAACTTTGTTTTACATAAATGTGTACAAAAATTTTATTCAACTAAATTAATTGTAAGTGAACCAGGAACATAATACACTTGGTGTACAAAAACATAGGTAATCAAGAATGCTGAAGTGAATTCGCTAACTTGAGGCAAAACTTGAGAGCTGGGTAAACCCAGTGACAACCACATGTATTGTTATGTCTTTATCTATAACTTAGAGACTGAAGGCACCTGGACAGACAGAGGCCCTTGGAGGGGTGTGTTAAGGCAGAATTGAGAACTGTTCCTTTTCACCAGTTTAAAGCTTTCCATAATTCCTGACAAATTACAGCCCAATTCCCAAGGCAGAGTAAATCTATAAAAGGAGGTGGCCACAGAAATGTAATAGCTGATTATGCCAAAAATGGCCTGTGGTTGTGTTTGTTCAAGAAACAATTTTTTTTAAAACAAAAATCTATTTTTTTAAAGCAGAAAATGAGTATTCTTAAAGGAGAAAAATAATTTTTTTCTAAAGCAAAAAATACTATCCAATGTAGATAAGGATGTAGATACACGATACATGCTAAACACACAAAGTGAAACTGTGATACACATCCAGCTTAGGGTGAATCACTAAGTAAAGATACAACAAAATATTCTGAGGATACAAAAATTATTTTAATGCTAGCTAGTCTAGAGAATTATTTATTAAGTTTCATCAACACCAAGGATTTCCTTACTCAAGTTTCAGTCAGAAGAATTACCATCTCATCTACCCGCTGTAATGGTATGGTGTCATCAACACTGAAGACAGGAAAGCAGTGTGTTACATAAATTACGCACATATATACATATACTCACATAAAAACATACACATATATGTACACGTTGTCTGTTTCCAGGTACAAATATTTAGAAAAATAAATGAGCATAAATATGACTTCATATTGTCTTAAAGAAGTATATTCTTTATCAATATAAGTATTCATTCATGCACATTCATGTGTGCATATTCACATGGTGGTATAGAAGAACATATTCGAAAGGCTTCAGTGATGATGTATAGGCTGCAAGTGGGGACTTCTGATAGCCTTCATCTCTCTCACCCCTCAGCAATAAGGGTCATGGAACATGGCCAAAAGCAGCATGGCAGAGCCTGGACCTTCCCTGCAGGAGACACATCAAACAGCTCAGGATGCAAGTTCTGCAGGAACTGAGCACTACAGCGGCCTTGGGCATCAAGTCATGCCTCAGATTTTCACAAGAAATTACGATAACCAGTACTGCAGCTGCCAGGGCTCCCTCCAATCTGCTGAAAGCATTTTGAAAGACAAGGCACTGTGCCTGGGGTGGAGGAGGAAAGGAACTCTTGAAACAGATTAGAAAGACATCCAGGTTAATTTTCTGCTCTTCCCCTGGGGATCATCTCCCAACATGATGTGGCTGAACACACTGAAGAACTCTTTGTCCTGCCTGTCCTCATTTTAAAGAACATGTTCTCTGAGCTGGTGACCATAACAAAGACAACTCTGTGCTTCCCCAAGTGGTGGGTCAGTTTTCCAGCACCTGGAATATGAGCAGTGGTGGGAAATATTCTAACTCCCTTTGGCTCTCTTCTACCAGCAGCTGCTTGGACACTAGGAAACTGTTGCATGATGTCTACTATGAACTGAGGACTTCAGATGCTTTTTTACCCATTACCAGGGCCTTGACATCCCAGATGTATTTTCTCTCCATAGTGAGAGCATATTTTGTACAACACCATTAAATATAGGTGTGTGGCATCCACAAGTAAGCCATCCACATCAAAGAGGAGGGGGTGAATGACCACAGCAGGAGCACAGTGCTAGAGATTCAGCGGTGGTGGGGGCAGGGAAGAGGTGTGCACACCCGCTGCCCTCTCATACCACACACAGGCACTCTTCCCAGTGTGGGAAATCCAATGACCCTAAGAACAAAACTAAAAGTTTATTGTCTAAACACACTTTATGAAATTCCAATACTTCTTATTAAACTTTTATTTTTTAGCTTTTGTAATGTCAAATAAAAATATTCTTATCCTGATGTAAGTGGTGTTTTTGATTATAAAAAGATGTTCAGTAATATCTTGCATCTGTGGTGATGAATATGTTTAAGAAAAATTTTCTATTTATTTTTGTATAGATTTTATTAAATGGCTATTCACCTTTGACTTTGTTGATCAGAAATATGTCAAAATCAACATAGAATTTCAGCATTACAATAATATCTCCTTACCAGGACTATCTCTCCTAATCCCAGCTGAGCACGTCCCAAAGTTTGCCAAGACTCCCATGAATGTGGATTTCGCTGGACAGCCATTTCTGCTGCGTGCACCGCAGGGAACATTTCATGAAGAGACATCAGGACCTACAAAACAAAACGAAGAAGAAAACTGTTGATAATATATATAAATTGCTTACTGACGGATAACCATATATAAACAAAGATTTTTCCATTTTCAAAATAAATGTTAGTCTGGTAAATATAGTATTTCAGTGGTTTTTACTCCCTCCTTTTCCATTCAGGGACAAGAATTTTAGTCCTCTTTTCAGCCCTAAAATAACCAGAAAAATATAAACTATTCCTTTCCCAGTTACTGAACTTTGTCCATCTGGTCAAAATCAAGTAGTGCTATTTCCACTATGGTAGTTTGGTGTTATTTCATCTCCAGTTTTATGTGTCTAAGTTACAATGTTAGGATACTTCAAGTCTTTCGGTTACACTAGCTAAACTATCTTCCTTGTCAAGTCATCCTATTCCTACTGAACAACCTCCCAGGACAAAAATTATTTAAACATTTTACAGACCTCACAACTGGGCTTTTCAAATCATACAAACCAGAAAAATCAGAAAGTTGGAGCACTCTCCACTTCATGGGAAAGGGCTTTATTTCACCTATAATCACTGAGAACATTAACATTTTTGACAAAGACTTAACTAATTAAGTTCCAAATTAAACCCTTAAAATGGTTTGTCATAAATCCTGTATTAATATATACTTTAAAACTGAAACTTAAAGGCATTCAAGTAAACGTCCTCATAACACCTGCTTCAGTAGGTATAACTTAATTGGTTTTTCCTAGATAAAGGATACAAGTCAAAATCAAAGCTGATAAAGCATGTGTTTCATGTTGGAGACCATCATCTGAAAAATGTCTGGTAGATGTAGAGATCAAGACCAAACTGTAAAGATTACCAGCCAAAAAATGTTTAATGAACTGTGTGAGACTTTAAAGTGTCCTAGATAATCTGCTTAAGGTGGTTATGTTTTCTTTGTGAACTTTTTTACAAAATTTCAGAAATGCATTTTTAAATACAAATGTTATTTTGTTAACTGTGTCTATTCTAACTTTCTACAGTCTAGGCCAGTTTTGGAGAAATTTCACCCAAAATCTAAGCCATTCTCACTTTGAAGAAAAGTGAGCTATTGCAGTGTCTACTATAACTAGCATAGAAGAAAAGTAGATGTTTTTCATTTATTGAAGAGTACAAATGAGACTTTTAAAATGGTATCCATCTGCTCTTATTCTAGGGTAAAATATAAGATAAGTCCATCATGAAGGCAAATAAGTTTCTAATTCTGGGGATGAGACAAAAACATAAATAATATGGTAAATTTTTAAAGTAAGTTGTATTTGAAAACGAAAATAGGAGAAAACATAGTTTTGGTTCATTATTACTCACCAAACAAAGGCTAACTTCATAACTAAAATGAAATTGTATATAGTTATTATCACCTGTGACTTCATCTCATAGAGGGTGGCATCATTCGGCGTCAGCTGCAGTGCTTCATCCCACTTCTGAATTGCCTCCTGATATCTGTGGGTGTTAAAATCACATTATATTTTCAGGGCCTCTTTGAAGGTACAGATCAACTTGAAAAGTCAGGAACTGAGGGGTAATCATTCATCTAAAAAGCAGCTCAAGAACTGGTAATAAGACAAATGCAAGAAAAAGATGAAAAGAAAGGCTAACAAGAGAAAAAGATAAAATGAAAATAAAAGAGATGTTTGAAATGTTTCCCCAAGATTTTGTTTTACCTGTTGGCTTGAGAAATCAGCAAAATTTTAATTTCTCTCTCTCCCCTCTCTCTCTTTAATGTCAGCATATATTCTCGTTCACTTTAGATATATTATAAAGGACTTTTCTGAGAAATTTACAATGCAGTTGCAACCCTGTGTCATGCTATAACAATCTAGCTGACAGAGATGGCAGTTTAAGTTTCTGGGAAATTCTGTATAAGACTCTTCAGATTTATATTTATCTGTCTAAGAATTAAGGGACTCTGTGATTTTGCTTTGCACTTTATTGACCTGCGAAAATCATAGGAAATGAGTGAAATGAATAAAAAACCAATATGGAGAGGACTTCTACCTCCACTTTAAGCTCTCCCAGTGAGGTCTCTTTTGCACTTCACTGACCTTAGCACTTTCATGCCAAATCTGCAGAAGTACAGCAGCACCTGTGCTTAAGAAATAGAATAAAATCTCCTCAAGTGATGCTGATGAACTATTTCAATTTATTTAAGCATTTCTGTAAAGTGTCAAAATTGTGAACCACTGATCACATCCACAGAGAATACCTGTCATATCTTTCTTAATCAATCCTATCATATATTACCTCCTCTCGAATCACTTATTTGTATTCAGATTCACTTCCTGTATATGTTCTTGTGCATAATCTACCTAATAGAGTAAGCAACACACCACATATATAACAGTGATCTCAATAAATTATAAACGAACTAAAAATGCCTATCATCTAGTGCTGCCATCACAGTCTGAATGATAGAGCATAACTGATTACTCACAAGTCTGTGCTGATCTGGTGTAAACAGCCCTAACCCACTGCAAGCAATATGAAAGCACAGCACAGAAAATTAAGTGCAGTAACTACTCAATAATACTAAACAACTATGCCCCTGATTTATGTATTCACTACACTGTACTTTTTACTGTTAAGTGTGTATTCTTTGTACTTACAAAAGAAAAATATTCTGTAATAGAACATGCTGCATGCACCAGCAGTAACCACGTAGCATGATCTGAGTCTCACTTGCACCAAGAGGCCACATGAAGTGGATGGATGACTTAAGTCTTCTAGCTCTGTGTAAGCAGACTTACGGTGTTGACATGATGAAGCTTTCTAATGACAGTGTCTTGCAGTACATCCACCATGTTAGGTGACGAATATATATGACAGTCTAAATCAAACACAACAATTTCCCTATGTGGATTGATGCACAGAGGTCATTATTTAAGCAGGGAAAAGAGAACTAAAGATAAAAGCAGAATTTGATAGAAAACATAAAATTAAGGCATATAATTTTCTGTTTTCACCTCGCCACTGAGTTCTTTAGTAGTAAGTCATACCAATAGCAATGCCATTTCCAAAGTCTCACATTTTCTTGACAGAGCACCAGGTGTTCACAATAGGAGTAGGTCTTTGTGGTCATTATAGGTGGCGGTGATGAACATGGTTATTTTGCAGTAGTAGACTACTCATAACTATTAAGTTGAGTACGTACCTCACAAAGGTTAACGCCCTTTTGTTTCCATGAAAATCACATCTGAATTGCAGAAATGGCTGTCAGAACTGTTGTCTGCATGACTGTTAATATCCTTTTCCTAGCAGAGGTCCCTGCTGAGGAGCTGTTCACTCCAACATTGCCTCCCAATGACGTGAATACAGTGAGACTATGTTACTCATCATTACTCAAACAACAGCATTACTCACTTCATTTTTATGATGTGCTACCACAATGCTGTGTATTTTTTCCTGGCTCTGCCTTCCTTAACACTGTTCTTATAAGTCATAAATCAACTCTCTAAGAGCTTTATTAACTGAAAAGTATTCCTGTATGAAGGATACTGCAAAAACAAGCATCTACCTGGAGCCAGTGTCCCCAAGTGAGAAGTATCCCAAGGTAGGCAGCCTCACTGGCTGCTACCTTCCAGTACTTCCATCTGAACCAGATTCCTTTGAAATGCATCTGTATTGCTCTGCCTTGCATGTCATTGAGCACTTTCATAAAATATCAGTCTATTTCCCTAAACAGGCCTCAGTGGATGGCACCTGATTATACTTAACAACTCTGTACTTAAGAGTTGGCTAAATCACTGTGACCAACTCTTAGGTCCTGAGTGGAACCTCAGGCTCACAGCTGTCTTCAGAGAACTCACATATTACTAGATTAGAACCTGATCATATATTTCAAAGTATTTAAAGATTTCTGGCCAGAGGTCATTAAATTTCAGGTACCACAAAATATCTATGAATCTTAATTTGCCATTAACTAAACAGTGTGTTCTGCTACCTACTGGATAACACAGCTTGGGTTCTAGAGTTCCACTCTTACATTCTTTTTTTCTTTCCCAGTCCCCTCAAAGAATATAGCTCTATTTAAGCAGAAAGGAGAGAGACAGAGACAGAGACAGAGGTGGAAAGGAAGAGGAAGAGGGAGAGGGAGAGAGGGAAAGAGCATAGAAAAAAGATACAAGGATGTCACCTAGTACTCAAGTAAGCAAAGAAAAGGAACCTATAGAATAGGTATGAAAAACTGAACTCACTCAAAAATTCTGGGAGGGATAAAAACCACAGCTTGAAGGTACAAGAGAAAGGGGGAGGAGGGGAAGGCAGAATTTGCATAGATTCCACAGGCTTTTCTTCTCTGATCTATACATTTTTATCCTATTAAGGCAGCCTAAGATTACAAATCTATGTTGGAAACTACAACACACTGTTAGCCAATATTCAACTCAGTACTTTTCTTTTAAACACAAAAAGTCTTTAAATCAGCACTTTCTTATCTGAGTAAATGATAGTTATTTTGATATACAGTTTTTTCTTATGGTTGTCAAATTGAGAAGCAGAAAATAGAAAAAGTACAAATGTACAAGTATGCACATAAAAGATATACATAAGTTCACAACCTGAAGATGATAACCACAGTTAATATAAGTTAACATAAAATACTATCTTATATATTCTTTTTCAGCTTGTTTTAATGGATTGTGCATCTCAGATACACATGCATGAAACATTTCCCCATGTATTCAAATTATGAAATGTTTCTCTCTGTGGCATCATTCTTCAAGGCTTAATACTTTTATTTAAATGCACAATTACAACAAAATTTATTCAGCAGATCCTCTCATTAGACATTTAAAAATGTACTATGGCCACTACAAATCCTTTTTGGAAGAAAGTGGGCCATGAATAAATTACTGAAGGAAAAACTGTATTTTGAAATTAAATATGTATATTGTATTTGATATAAAACTTAATGGAAAGAGATCACCTCAGAAGGAAGGTTATATAATTCAAGAAATTACTCTTTATGATTCCCCTCAATTAAGAATATAGACATGAGAAAGAAAATCATTATATTTACTTGTCTCTATTATTCCTCTGCAGGATATCTACTGGCAGGACCTGCCCAGTTTCCAAGGTACATAACTTACAGCTCCTGGTTGGCTAGATTATTAAAATTTGCAATCTCTAAGCTAATAAAAACTCAAATGCCACTAATATCCTTTAACTATAATATTATACCGAAAATATGAATCTTACTCAGGTCACTTCTCTAGTAACTAGCCTATATGGTCAACAATAAGCATTAGAATTTCAAACTTTTAGCTTTACTCTGATAGAAAATATATCTTTGTGAAAAAACAAAGAATTATCTATAAAGCATTAAAACACACATATACACACTCTTAAATTCTTCATTGGAAACAACTCATAAAACTATATACACAATTATAGAATATCTACATGAACATTATTTTCAAAACCTTTGCTGGGAAAAATTAGAACCTTTTCCATCAGCAACATAAAAATAAAATTTTAAAATGTCCAATCTAAAGACTATACAAATGATAAACATTTCTAAAAACTGCTAAAAAATATTGCAAACAAATGACCAGATCAAAGAATTTAAAGTCATTGATACTAAAATGAATAAGTAAATTATGATAGTTACACTTGATTATCAACTTGAGTAGCTTCAGAGCCTTGCATATTAGTAAAGCACGCTTCTGGGTCATAAGTGAGCCATGGGAGTGTGAATTGGGGCTATATGTGGTCCCTTTCCCTTTCCATTGCTCTCTGCTTTCCAGGTGCCATGAACTGAGCAGCTTTCCTCCACCTTGCCCTTTGTCATGTTTTTGCCTTTGAGCCAGTCAACCATGGACTAAAACATTTGAAATTGTGATCTATATAAAGCCTTCCTCCTTTAAATTGTGAGCATCCGGTATTTTGTACCAGCAACAGGAAAGACAAAACATACGCCTTAGATCAAATGCCATCTCCTCAGAAAGGCCGTCTTTATAACTACCACAATCCAAAATACCTGTTAATTTACTTCTTTATTCTCTTATCTTTTTGTTGGTTACTTTTCTTTCATTACTGGGAAGGGATTTATTTCACTTAGACTTTGTAGCGGTTTCAGTCCATAATTGGCTTGCCCCAAAGCAGGGACAGCAAGTAGGCATCGTAGTGAAGACACACAAGGTTCCAAAGGCAATACGACAACTTCAGATCATAGCAGTGGAAGTAGTGGATGCAGTAGATGTAGTTGCACTACATCAGTCTGCTTCTTATTCCATCCAGGCTACTGGAATTAGGGTGGTACCAATCCTCTCTCATATGTAGTGATTTAGTAATCACACCCTTAATCCAAGCATCACATTCCAGATTCAGCTACCTCTGACTAAACATGGCTTTCGGAGGACATCAGGACACAAACCATAACGCTCCATTCAGAATGCGTATGGATAATGTTAAATTCCACTACAACAAAAACAGTTCATTCCTTTCATTACTTTATCCTCATATTGTCTGGTATATTATAAGCATGCAATAAAAATGCACTGAATTGATAAGTAAAGGGAAATAAAACTCTCCATTTTTTCCTCAAATTTTGTTTATGTTGGAGGTAAACTAGGAGGTACAAAAGACACACACAAACACACACACACAAAAAAAAAAAAAAAAAAAAAATAGGAAAGGAGCATGGTCATGTTTTCAGGTAGCCCAAGGCAGCAAAGGAAATACAATTTATGAGACAAATGACATGGCTATCATGACCTACTCCAACCACATTCCCTTCTGTGTGGAGGCAGACTACATATTCCTCTGCCCAGGCCAAAGACAAGTGGACCAAAGACATGTATTTAACTACATTAGCCAATCACCCTTTAGCTGAGAGTGTATAATTTTCATGGCAATTCAGAGACCAATCAGGATTATTGTGGGATTTCAAAACTAGAAAACTGAAGAGTAAAGAGTCAACTATGATATGCTGAACAGAGAAGATATGTAAACTAGGTAGCAGGGGGGACTGTGATTGCAGTGCCCTTAGCATTGCTAAGGGCCAAGCAGAGAAAGCCAAGGGGCAATAAAATCTTTCAGTGGTTCTTAATCTCACAAACTTCTTAACATGACATACAGGGGCCTACAAGATCTGGCTTTCTTTTCTCATTTTAACCTCATCTATGCTGAGGCAACTTTATTTCCTCATACTGGCCTCCTTGCTTTTCCTCACCTACACCAGGCAAACACCTGCCTTACCTTTGTACAACTGCTCATCCTTCTACCTGGAATACTTTTTCTACTGACAATCATGAGTGCCCTAACTTTAAGTTATTCAAATGTCACCCTCATAGAGAAGACTTTTCCCAGCCACTTTATCTAAAATTTTAATAACCTCTTCTTCAACATGTCCTAGTTTCCCTCTTGCTTTATCCTTAATATTTATTCTTATTTAAAATGATATATATTTATTTCCCTTGATAATTATCTATTTTCTCATTAGGATAGACAAAAAAATTTACATCTTATTTTTCCTACCTGATTTCATTGGTACATTTTCTATACAGATCACAATCACACTCAGCATTGAGAATTTGTATCAGTATAGGACATGTTTTTTCCCATTCTCCTGCCCAACCTACAATCACCTGGTCCCCTATACACATAAGCTTTGTTTTCTTTTTTTTAACCATCAAAATTTTTCTTTTCCCTTCTTTATTTTTTACCCCCAACACCTTCTCTCTCTGAATATTTTCTATTTCAAAATATCTCTCCTACATCTTAGAACTCATTTACATCTTCAGTTTCTCATACCAGAGAGAGGTTATAGTATTTACACACCTGTAATCTATTTATTTCCCCTATAAGAAGGTCCTCAAGGTACATCCATTTGAGTATAAAAGATTCAAAGATATCATTCTCTATAGCAGAGTAATACTCCATTAAAAAAAAAAATGTCTTCTTTACCCAGTCTCCAGCTGATGAGTATTTAGGTTGTTTCCAAGATTCAGTTATCACAGACTGAGCTGTTATAAATATGGGTGCACATATATCACTGATATTAATCTTTTAATTATTTTGTGTGAATACCTAGCAGGAGAACAGCAGGGTCAAATGGGACTTCTAATCCTACTTTTTTGAGGAATCTCCACAGTGATCTCCATAGTAACTGTACCAGTTCTACATTCCCACCAACAGTAGAGAAGGGCTTATTTCTCCCTGCAGCCTTACCAGCATTTGTTGCTGGTTAATTTTGAGATAGCAGCCATTTTTTGTGGAGTGAGATGAAATCTCAGTGTTGTTTTCATCTGCATCTCTAGAATACTAGTAATGTTGGACATTTTTTCATACGCTTCTTAACTGCTTTTACTTCTTTCTCTGCTAAGTGCTCATTTCAGATGCTCATTTTTGAAGTGGGTCTTTAAATTTGGGGGGACTTATTTTTTTTAACTCTTTATATATTATAGATAGTAGCCCCTTGTCTGAGGGTAAAAACTTTTCCCCATACAGCAGGTTGTCTTTTCACTCTGGTGCTGGTTTCTCTTGCTGTGCATAAGTTTTTAATACAGAGATCCCAGTTGTTGATTCCTTTTGCTAGTTCTTGTGTTGTAGAGGTTTTATTCATAAAGTCTTTCCGTAAGCCAATGTCTCCAAGAGTTCTACCTAATCTGTTTTGTGGCAGGTTTAGTGTTTCTGTTTTAATATTAGGTCTCTAATACATTTTGATTTTAGTTTGATGCATCATTAAAGAGATAGGTCTAGCTTAGCTTTCGGCAGGTTAAAACCTAGTTTTCCTAACATCATTTGTTAAAGATGCTATCTTTCCTCATTTGAAAATATCTGGCTCCTTTGTCTAAGATGCAGTGGTTTAGTATATTTGGAATTGTTTCTACATTTTCTGATCTCTTTCACTGATCTTCAGGACTGTTATTTTTCCAGTACTATGCTGTTTTTAATCACTGTATTTTTATCAGTATGTCATCACAGTGGCTTTATCACAGTTTTTTTTAACACAGTAGTATAGTTTCAAATGGACAACATGATACCCCCTGCCACATCCTTGTTGCCTAGGACTGCTTTTGCTATTCTAGGTCTTTTGTCGTTCCAGATGAATTTTTGAATTATTTTCTCTAGATCTGTGAAATATGCTGTTGGGATTTCAAATGGAATTGCACTGAACCTGTATAGGAGTTGTGGGAATATAGCCATTTTGACAATATTGGTTCTTCCTGGCCAGGAATAAGGGATGTCTTTCCATTTTCTGATACCTTCTTCAATTTTCTTTTTCAGAGTGCTGTATTTTTCAGAGTAGAGGTCTTTTACCTCCTTTGTTAGATAGATTCCTAGATATTTCATTTTTTTTAATGTATTTTGAAAGGAATTGACTTCTCAATTTCTTTCTTAATCAACCTGTTGTCTGTGTACACAAAAGCTATGTTTTTTGAGCACTGACCTTTTTTCTAGCTACTTTACTAAATTTGATGATTAAGTCCAGAAGTCCTTTGGTTGAGTTTTTAGGATGTTCTATATAGAGGATCATGTCATCAGCAAATAATAGCAATTTTAACTTCCTCCTTTCCTACTTTTATTCCATTTATTTCCTTTTCTTGTCTAATTGTTCTGGCTAATGTTTCCAGCACTACACTGAACAGGAGTGGTGATAGTGGACATCCTCATTTTGTTTCTGATCTTCATGTGAAAGAATTTAGTTTTTGGCCACTTAGTATGATGCTGGCTGTTGGCTTCTCGTACATAGTTTTTATCAGACTGAGATAAAGCCCATCTATTTCGATTTTCTGTAGGGTCTTGATCATGAATGGGTGTTGTGAGATGATCATATGGTTTTTGTCCTCAAGTCTGCTAATATAGTGCATTATGTTTATTGATTTACATATGTTGAACCATTCTTGCCCCCCTGCGATGAATGCAACTTGGTCGCATGATCTTCTCAATGATTTTCTATATTCTGTTTGCCAGTATCTTATTGGGGATTTTGTATCAACATTCATTAGAGAGACTGGCCTATAATTTTCTTTTTTAATTTGGTCTTTCTCTGCTTTTTGAGTCAATGTAATGGTTGCTTCCAGGAGAATTTAGGAGTATTGCTTCCCTTTGGATTTCATTAGTTTGAGAAGCAGTGGTGTTAATACTTCTTTAAAAGTTTTGTAGAATTCAGCAATAAAACCATCAGGACTGAGACTTTCCTTTGTTGGTAGAGTATTTTATTACATTTTCAGTTTCACAGATTGATATTGATTTAACATTGTATATCTTCTTCATTCAACTTTGGAAGTTCATGTGGCTAGAAATCTATATATTTCTTCTAAGTTTTCCTTCTTATTGGAATACAAATTTTCAAAGTAGGTGTTTACTATCCTCTAGACTTCTGCTGTATCAATTGTGGCTTCCCCTTTTTCATTTCTAATAGCATGGATTTGAGCCTTTTCCTTCCTTTGTTTGATAAAGTTGGCTAAGTTTCTGTCAATTTTGTTTATCTTTTTGAAGAATCAACTCTTCATTTCACTGATTTTTCTGTATCATTCTCTTAGTCTTCACTGCATTAATTCCAGCTCTGATCCCTGTAATTTCCTCCCTAGTACAAGCTTTGAGTTTGTCTTGTTCCTCTTTTTCTAGTCACTTGATGTTCAGCAATGGATTGTTTATGTGAGCTCATTCTGTTTTTCTGGTGTAAGCGTTCACTGCTATGAATTTCTCTCATAGAATTGCTTTCATTGTGTCCCATAAACTCCTTTATGTTGTACTGGGATTATGATTTAATTGTAAAAACTTTAATTTCTTCTGTGATCCTTGGTTGTTCAGCAGAATCTTGTTCAATTTCCATGTTTGTGAGGATTTCAGAGTTTCTTTTGTTATTCAGCTCCAATTTCAAGGCTCTATGGTCTGACAGTACACAGAGGATAACTTTAATTCCTTTGCATTTAATTAAACATGCTCTATGAGCTAAGATGTGGTCCGTTTTGGAGAATGACCCATGAGCAGGTGAGAAGAATGTACATTCTTACTTTGTGGAGTGAAATACTCTTTAGGCATTTATTAAGTTCACTTGTTCAAAAGTTAGGTTCAGTTCAAGTAACATTTTATTTGATAAAGTAATTCTCCATACCTAGCACAGTGAAACACTAAGCAAATAAAGAAAGAATAAGGGAACACATTTATAGAAAACAAGCTAACATCACAATTTTGGGAAAAGATAGGACACTGCTCTCATTCTTTTGAGTTAATAATGATGTTTAAAATACATAGTTCTGTGTCCATCAACTGATGAAATGATAAACGAATATGGTAAATCAATATTTACAGAGGATTCTATTTGATAATGAAAAGGAATATAGTGCTGATACATGCCAAACCTAGACGGACCTGGGAAGTATTATGCTAAATGAAAGAAGCCAAAACAAGATTCTTTATATATGATTCTCTTTATGTGATTCCATGTATAGAAAATGTACCACACAGGCAACTCTACAGAGATTTCTGAACCACAGACAGATTCTGCAAATTGATAAGTGTTGTCTAGGGCTAAGGGAGTTGGAGGGAAATGAATAGTAACTCCTAATGGCTACAGGGTTTCCTCTAGAGGTAATGGCCACAAAACTATGCTAAAGTAGTAAACATTTCTGAATTGAATATTTTAAATTATACATGAGTATCTCAATAAAACTATATGCACCTAGGTTGGATATTGATTCAAAAATATCAGCTACAAAAGATATTTTATACACAACTGAAAAAATAAATATGGATTAGGTATTGGGATATTTAAGGAATTTTCAATTGTCCTAAGTATCTATTATTAGCAATTTATAGGAAAATGTCACTACTAATAGAAAATTCATATTGAAGTTTCAAAAATAAGCATTTATGATGTCTGCAACTTATTATCGAACATTTGATCCAATTTTCATAAAAAAAGCAAACAGGTCATGATATTACTATATATAGGGAGTAGGTAGGTTATTTACTGAACAATCACTCACTTTTTCTTTATGTTTGAAAATTTTTACAACATTTAAAAGACAGTTTTAAAATATGAGATAATTTTTTTTAAAAGATCATTTTAATTAGAGATAATCTAGTGTTTTCAGTTAAATATAAGTTTATTTCTGAAAGGCCATATTTTACACTTTGAAGGCTAGATATCTCTGCTCCCATTTCTCCACTGTATGTTTGCTATCTTTATATGTACATTTTATACCTATATAGATACATAAATATATACATACATACACATACACCACTTTAGGCTTGTCAATTGTTAACTATATGTTAAATAGGAAAAAAAAAAAAAAACTGTTACCAATGTAGTTTGATCCAGAAGTTCCATTTTCACAAATTTTGATTGTACTAAATCATGTCATACACACACACACACACACACACACACACACACACACACACGTTTCTATCTCTGAGAAAATAACAAATGTACCATTTGTTATGGCATCTATCTAGATGTCTCCCCAAAACCTCATGAAGTCATGGGTAGGGCTTTATGAAGTCACTGGATCACTGGCTACAATCAAGGATGATGTTAGGACTGATTCATGGTGTGATCCTGGGATTAATGCTACCCCACCTTGGGCGTCATTGATTATTGTTAGTGATAGGACATAAGAGACATAAAGAAGGTCACTGCAGGTCACCTGCTGCCTTGCTGCCTTCTGCCTACCATAAACTGTTTCTCCTCTGTGATGTCTCTCTGCCATGCTACCCTGCCTTGGAGCCAGCCAACTATGGACACACGTCTAAACTGTATGTCAAATGAACCTTTCCTCCTTTGACTTTAGGTTTTGGGTATTTTGTCTCAGCAATGAGAAAGGTATCAAAGACACCATTTATAAAAATTAAGCATGAAAACACTCTTTTTCAAAGAGGAATGGTTATACAATGAAATGCAAATACTCCTTTATATCTAAACTATTCTCATTGGTGATTTCAGGTTGTAAAACAATTAATGATTTAAGAAGCAGTGTAAATAATAATACAAAATGATCTCTGAGATAAGTTTTAAAAAGCAAGACAAACAATAATGTATATAGTTAGAATGTTATAATTTATGAGGTATATATTTTAAGTGGTATATATTTATAAATTTAAAGATTGCCTTTGGAAGGATATCAAAAAATTGGTAACTGTGGTGGTGCTAATACTTTTAGTGCATATCCTTTGGTATTATTATATTTGGTTTTTTAAATCATGAGCAATATTCCTGTTTATTTTCTTTTCATTGGAAAGCTTAATAATAAATAAAACAAAAAATGGAACTCCGTAAAATTGTAAAGAACACAGAGAGAGAGGATGAGAACAAAAACAGACATTAGTGCACAAGTTTTCCAAATTCAGATGTCAGCCTGGGATTTAGCTCAGTGGTTCCAGCACCTGCCTCACAGGTCTCGAGTTCAATCCCCACTACCAAAAACAGAAACAAACAACAACAACAACAACAAAAAACAAATTCAGATGTCAAACTCAGAAGGATCAACAAAGACAACTGAATGTTAGAGACAGAATGAAAAAGGAACCTCGGGACTACATGGGATTTCACTGAAATCAGACTAAAACAGGGCTGGGGATTTAGCTCAGTGGCACCATGACTGTCTTGTATTGCTCAAAGTTCTGAGCTCAATGTCTACTATTAGAAAAAAAAAAAAATCAAACAAAATCAAATTGAACTGAATTCCTCAGAAAGACTTAGCAAAATTGGTGGAATGGTGGTTATACAATGCTATACAAAAAGAACTAAAAGAGATGAATATTGACAATTAATTTGGGAAGAATTTCTGTGAATAACAAAGAAATGAGAAGAAAACTAAATAGGAATATACCATCTCAGGAGATGACATTTATCAAACACATGCTCAAACTGAGTTTACCATAATTCCCTGCTCTAGATTTACTCTAACCTCTATCTCTGGCTAGAGATAGACCATACATCACTGACAGAATCCTGAAGAGGAAAATGATATAAATATACCATAAAAGAAACCTTAAACTGACTATTACTGTACTAGGGCAAAGGTGTAAGGGTAGGTAGAACACAGAGTAAGCAAGGATAATGGGCAAATGGATATATTCAAAATATATTATATGCAGATTTGGAAATAAATTTTTAGAGTCAGGTTCTAATTAAAAGTATGTTTTTAAAAAAATCCTCAATTGCTCATATTTTTAAGTCTAACTTACTGAAAGCATATATACGTAGGATTAGGCTAAATCATAAAGTCTATTTCCGGTAATTAACCTGTTTACTTAAAGAATAAATATGTCTTTAAACATCTCTAATTTATTAGAGATAAGACTCAACCATTAATGGCAGATTAATTCTCTTTGGAAACAGTAGGAAGTAGTTCTGACATTATATGAAAGTATAAACATACTGAGTAAAGGTCAGTTTCCAAATCAAATTAAAATGATGATGCCACTACCGCAAAGTACAAGATGTTTCTTAGACAGTATTTTATTTAAAACTATTTAGTTCTAGTCATTGTATACCTAATAGGAAGTAAATTTTCTCAAACAAGTAAAAAGTCACAACCTCATTCTCCCAAGTTTGTTGAGATACAGGCAAGTGAAAAAATATTTTATCATTCAGTCAACATGCACATAAATGTCAGAAAATATAACTCACTAGAATTCATAGAAAAATTCTGACCAAAAAGTACCCCCCAAAATAAAGAGCATGATTTCAGCAAGTCAGAATATCTTTCTTTGCCTGATAATATCAGGATTATATTTCTGAGGACTCCCTTTCCTCATAAGAATGAACCCAACAACTCACTTCCTTGGAGAGGCCTCCTTATTGAAATTATGCTGGTGAATATTAGTTTATAGGGTGTGGTTTTTTATATAGAATAATCTGAAACTTTTTATTTATTTCTACATTGTTAAAACTGAAATTGACTATGTATACAGGGGGATGAATATTTTGCTCACCTTGGTGTAAATATGCAGCTAAGCACCTAACAGACCATTATTTCTGAAGCAATAATGTGGACATAAGTAATCAACAGTCTTTTTGTACAGGTTTGGGACAATACTGAAGCGGTCCTGAAGTTTTAAATCTAACAATTAGAACTATAATCTGAAGTGTCCTAAGATATTTTAGCATATTTGGAGAACTTAACAATAAAAATTGTCACACTTTTGTCATAAAAAAACAAATCCTACTTATTGTTAAAATTTTTAACTCCATAAGCATGAAAATACTTAATAAAAGACTAGTAAATTAAGCCAAGCAACTTATTATGGTGCCAAAGCCTCGTGATAATGTAGAGTACACCGCAGGAAAATTTTAGAAATGAGTTCACAAGGAATATATAAAGGGGAGAAAAGTACATGCCAATCAATAATACTTACTAAAATTTAACACCTATTTCTGATTATTTATAAGTATTATTTATACTATACTAAACCAAAAGTATACACATCAAAGAAATTTAATCCACTGGTGCTAATAACTATTAAGTTGTAGTGACAATATCTGTAAAAGTAGTAATCATATAAAAGAAAGTGAGTTCTTTAGGCAAATGATGGGTGATTTCAAACTTCTGTAAGCAATACAGAATTTTTAAATGTTCTTATACACAAATAGGAAAAACTTAGGGAATTTTTAACATTCTATTCTACCTTCTTTGAAAAATTAACTTCCTCCTTAAAATAATCCTCTCACTCACAACTTTCTAGCAAATGCAGCAGCAACAAATTTTGTAAGACTTACTATTAGCATATGTATTTCCTGCAGTACTAGCAAGTCTGTGCAATCTTTCTCTCTACCGTTCCCCACCACACCTCTGTTCTACTCAGCTGGCTTTTCACCCAGTTCCCATCCACATTCATGCTTTTGTTCAAGTGGATCCTATACTGCACATACACATAAAGTAATACCAAGGACTGTTTTCTTCTTTTCTTTACCTAGTCAAAGTGTTATTTCCTAAGATAAAGTAAAAGTGTTTCATTCTTCAAAATCTCGAGATCTACCCAGTGGCTGGACTCACCAACTATGAGGACTATTTGTCAGGTCACAGGAAAATATAGCAGTTAATGTTGCTAGAGTATGTATGTGTTAAAAAGAGCACTTCTGATACAATTATTTAACATGTAATTATTTTCACAAAAGTTAATCTACCTAATACTCAAATTCCTATTTGAGTGGCATTACTTGTTCTCATTTTACTGATGAGGAGGCAAATGCTGAGGCAGTTATAGGACTACTCCAGTGGCTAATGGTGTTGATGCTGCTGCAAAAAGTAGGATGTGAAGCTAACTCTCATAAGATCAATGCATTCTCCATCTACTCCAGTGAGATCTCTCATTTGATTTTTCTCTAATTTCTTCAGGTGTTTCTGTATTCTGTATACTAATGAGTTTAGGGACCAAAGACTAGATGCATTTGTATTCTCTGGAGAACATTTCTGGCCACACTGAAGGTGCTAATATAACATATTCTATCTGTCTCATTTGTTCTGCCTTTTCCATGAGAAGAAAGCAGCAGAAAGAAACATGGAAGATATGAAAACGGACAGGAAGCACTATACCATAATACACCAGGAAAAAAAACACTTAAGTAAAAACAAATTCTATTCTTAAAAAAAAACAAAAACAAGCCTTTCATTTTTTACTTTATTCCATCTCTTCATTCAGGATTAAAAAATTTCAAGAAGGGCCGGGGATTTAGCTCAGTGGTTCCGCCACCTGTCTTGCAAGCGCAAGGACCCGGGTTTGATTCCCTGGTAACCACATACAATACTGGGTGTGGAGACTCACGCCCAGCAGCAACCAGTACCACATACCACAGTGCCGGGCGTGGTGGCTCACGCCTGTAATCCCAGCACTCCCGGGAGGCAGAGGCAGGAGGATTGCTGTGATGTGAGTTTGAGGCTGAGCTCAGGGCCTGAACTACAAAGTGAGGTCCTGTCTCAAAAAAACAAAACAAAACAAAAAAAAATTTACAAGCAATTCCAAAATTATGGGAATGTCAAATAGGCAGAAAATATTAAAAAATGAGAATTCCAGGAACAGCCAAATAATCTTAATATCTTGTATGTTTGAGGTTTCAAATGTCTTGTGACTTTTGAAGGAGAAGCTGGAGTTCTCTGGGCTCCAGAGCAACAGCTAACACAGTAAAGGTCCTATAGAGTAAATATTTTAGTCTCTGTGAACCATAGTTTCTGTCATAACTACCTAGTCCTATCACTATCCCACAAAAATCAGACATAGACAATATGTAAGGAAATAGCCATGTTTCTGTTTCTCAGCAGTAGTGTTAGTGGCATGTGGGACAAGATAGTAATTATTTGTCAATACTGGGGATTAAACCCAGGCCTCTGCAATGAGCCACATTCTCAACTTTTTTATTTTGAGATTGTGTCTTACTAAGTCTCTAAATTGTGCATGCCATGCTCAAAGTTGTGATCTTCATGCCTCATTGTTTCAGACTGCTGGAATTACCGGCTTCTGCTACCATGTACCTCTCCAATAAAAATCTTATTTATAAAAATAGCCTATAGTTTGACCTAACCTCTGCTCCACATGGCCCAACTACTGTTAAAAATTACCATTTGTCAAATATCTTGTTATTTCCAGTCCTATTTTCTGTCCAAAAGTTATCATCCAAGAAAAGGCATTTACGGAAATCCATGGAACCATTTTTAGTTGTCACTATGACTCAGAGGCACCACCAGGAGCAGTGGGTCAAAGATGTTAACCTAGAAGAAAAATGGCAATCCTACACAATTAAAAGCTATTCTGTCTCACATGTTACTAACACTACTGCTGAGAAACAGATGGCTTGGCCCGTCCCCACCTCACAAATCTGTGTATATACCTTGCTTAGGTTGTTCCAAAGTACAAAATAAATAAAGGTGTCAAGATGACCTTGACCATCACTACTTCTGATTTCTCTTGTATTGGGGAAGAATCACTGCACACCTGCACACACATACAAATATGCACACATGTACAAACACAGACACATAGATTTGAAGAAAAAAGAAGTATCTTCTCCTTAGCACTGCATTTATTTTAAAACAACCATGTTACCAGCAAACGCATTGCTAAACAAAATGGGCATTGTTGCCAATCAAGCTTGCAAAGATTTAAAGGAATACATGGAATCTTTTTCTACAGAATAAAATGAAGCAAGAAATGATGAACAAAGAAGTTCATCACTGTCTACTTGCTGACTGCCCTCCCTGCTCTCATTTCTTCTTTCTCTCTTTGGCCCTACAAATAAAGGGTGGCACTACTTAGTTCCTCCATTTTTGAATCATTGGAAACTTGGCACCCAATAAATCAATGGTTTCTAAGAACTCTTGCAGCATATCTCTTACTTTAACTAGGGTTTGGAACAGACTGAAAAGTCAGCCTTATTGCAGCTGTTGGATAGGAAGCATTAAAAGATAAAAAGTTGGTTTAAAGTCATTTTGGTTAATAAATGATCAAAGTCTGATTCAGCCAGTTTAAAGACAACTTTAACAGTATGCAACTGAACTAGCACAAGGAAGGAAGCAAAGGGAATAGTTTTAGAGATTATATAAGAAATGAGATAATACCTTACAATGAGCTAAACAACAGCTGGTGAACAAGGCAAATAAGTAGATAGTAAACTCATTTACCAAATAGAAACGTCACAATATTTAGCTACTTTGTTCCCAATTAGAGTTCTAATTTACTATAGCTTCAAATTTAATGAGCTATAGAATTTGTAGCTTATTCATTTAATAAATATTTGTAGGGTACTTTCTCTGGTCCAGGAAGTATTTTTATGAAGCTGCATTAAACAAGATATAAAAGATCCCTACTACTCTATTAGAGCTTAACTTTGTACAGCATATATGTATGGGTAAGGGATAGACAATACCAAGAAAATAGATACTGAGACCAAGGGTTATTGGCTATCTTTTGTGAGGATATTTCAGGAAAGAAAGACTAAAAGGGAAAGTGAAGGAGAAAGAGGAATAAAACAGGCAGGAAGGAGAATAAATATAAGGTTTGTGTTAAACTGGCAACAGCTCCAGAAACAGAGATGACTGTAGATCTGGCAAAACTTCTTAAGAGACACTATAGGAAACCACTGTGTCTTAGAAACAGTCCACTGGGATAGAGAACTTCTTCCCACAGGTCAAGGTCTGCTCCACACTTCCACCCACCCACAATCTGGGTTTGTGACTTAGGCCTTCTAGATGTTCAATAGGTCTCATTTGGCCAATGTTGAGGTGTGATGGTCTTTTAGTGTCAGTCAGCACCACATATGAGGTTCTTTGGTCCGTGGCAGTAGGGAAGGAACTGGGCAAGGGCAAGGAACTGAAGGCAAATGGAGTGACTAGCTATAGAATGGAATGGCATGGAAACTAGCAAAGTTGACCTGGGGCTTTGGAACTTAATTAACTCAGTGCTTTTTCCTCGGACGTGAGGAAAAGTGGAAAGGACCAGATGTGTGGGAGAAAAATCAGGAGCTGTGCCCTAAATATGTTATGTTTGAGATACTAATGAGACATTCTAATGGGTATAAAGCAAATATTAGATTTAAGAGACTGGAGGTTCAGCACTGGAGGCATATATCTGACAGTTATTAGTATAGAGAAGATACTAAATACAAAAATCTATCACAGTTTGGGGCCGGGGATATAGCTCAGTGGTTCCGGCACCTGTCTTACAAGCTCAAGGGCCCGGGTTCGATTCCCGGTAACCACATACAATACTGGGCATGGAGACTCACCCCAGCAGCAACCAGTACCACATACCACAGTGCCGGGCGTGGTGGCTCACGCCTGTAATCCCAGCACTCGGGAGGCAGAGGCAGGAGGATTGCTGTGATGTGAGTTGGAGGCTGAGCTCAGGGCCAGCCTGAACCACAAAGCGAGACCCTGTCTCAAAACCTTAAAAAAAAAAAAAGTCTACCACAGTTTAAGAAGGAAATAATACATATAAAAAAAAGAGCAAAGGTACTTTTCTAAATATTGTAATGGATCATTTCAGAAAATATACAAAAGGAAAAAGCAAAGATTAAAAAAGAATGGACAATGAGACAAAAGGAGAGGCATGAAAATGTGGCAGTACTGAACATTAGACAGTAATATACTCAGAAAGACAGAATATATCATGCTAAATGATGAGAAGTGTAGTAAATGCAAAAGAGAAGCAACAACTAGACTGACAACATGCAAGACAACGATAACCCTATAAAAATGGTTTCAATGGGTGAATGGAAACAGAAACATGATTTGAACGCACAGAAAGGATAATTCAACACAAAATGGGGACTTACAGTAAAGAGCGAGCAAAAAACTGATAGAACTATAGACTCAAGGTTAGCTATTATCAGTGTATGTCATAACTGTGAGAAGCAAAAAAAAGGAGTAATAAATAATACAAAAATGACAGGAAATAACTTTAGAATCAATGGTCCTGGGAAGGTAAGAAAGGAGGGGGTTTGGTGCACAAGTGGAGACATGGGCCTTTGATAAGACTAGAGCATTTCACTACAATATAGTGAACACAACAAGGAGGATACAGATACAGCAGGGATGCAAGACGTCATGGTGAGAAAATACAGGCATTCCACAATGACATCTTTTCCCACCATAAAATATGAGGCAAAATCACTGATATTAAATACATTGATGCTGAACACACAGCTACAATGCCCTCAAGTTTATTTTGGTAAGTATACTTCTCCAGACAAGAGACAAAATTCAGGGTAAACTCCAATTATACTCCTGCTTTAGTCACGTATAGATTCTAACAAAAAACTCAGACCTTTAGCTAGACAAGCAAATATCACCATCTAGTGGTGGTATTTAAAACCTTAAATGCAATAGGTACATATCACATCTTTTCTCTGGTATCAGAAAATGAAGATGTAAATGAGTCCTAGCATTGTACGTTATATATTGTGAAATAGAAAATGCTCAATGTAAAATAAGGTCAAAGGGGACAATGATGAGATTGTAACAAAAAAGTAAGGAAACAAATTTTATGTATATGGAGGGGTGGTAGGGTGGGTAGGGCTATGTGAAAAAATGAGAATTAAGTTGTGTCTTATACTGGTACAAATCCCCATTATGGAGTGCAATCATGATGTGTATATTTAATGTACCAATAAAGATTTAAAAAAAAAAAAAAGATATTTGCCTAAGAAAAGTAAAAAAAAAAAACCTTAAATGCAAACTTTAAAATGTTGAGACCCAAACTACTTGAGAAAGTATGTCTTAGTAATAATCCTACACAAAGATATTTGAACAAAATAATCTAATACTGTATGAAATATGCACATAATATATAAAATCCTAAAATATAATACTATCTATAATATAATCCTAAAATATAATACTATCTATAATCCTAAATATAATACTATCTAATGCTTACTAGGTGGTATGCTATGTCTTTACATGGATTTGGCTCTTTAATCCTCCAATATTCTATAAGGTATGTATCACTATCCTACACAGTAGGAAACTTGAAACTAATAGACATTATAACTTGCTCAAAGTGGTTACATACAGAAATGATAAAGCTAGGATCTGAATGGAGGTAAAAATGACTGCAAAATCCATACTCTTAACCTCTATACTTATTACCAATCCCTAAAAAGCACCAGCACTGGTTAAGTCTTGGATAGAATAAACTAGTATTTTATTACAAATAACCACAAATATTATAAAACTGGATTCAAAAGTAATTCAAATAAAACCTAACTTCTCTAAGAGTAGTTAGTCATTACTGTAAACTGGGCTGAAGGGCCCTGTGAAGCTGGAGAAAGGAGGCTCCTTTGCAAGGATGACAACACAACTGGATCACACGAATGCATTCAGGTAACTCTATGTGCTCAATAAGATTAAATGAGAATATACAGGAGAAAAGAATCACAAGGTACCATAAAAATGTATCTTAGGAAGTGCAAGAAGTACCATCCTCCTTACCAACCTTCCTGCCCGTGTGTAGCACTTTATCCAAAGGATGCGATCCTTTTTTAGTGCTCCAAAGATTACTATCCATTCCACATTCAGAGCAAGTTTATACTTTTGTATGCTTAACTTTTGTAGTCCCCAAAAAAGCTCTTTATTAAAAAAAAAAAAAAGGCTACATGGTTTTTATATATCTCCTTGGATATTAGGTTCGGCAGGAGAGATTCAAACTCAAAATGTGTGAATATAGCCACTTGGAAAATCCCCACTCCATCAGGGAGAGGTACAGAGATAGCATGTACAGGTAGGTAAGCCACAGTCCCCTAAACTGGAAGGGTGGGACCAAGCTGACCAAAGAGAGCACATGGAGCTTCTTAGAGACAGTGTCTCATCCTGCAACACCACTTCAGCTCCATGTCCTGCCAGGATCTCTGCTTGCGCTACACTGTCTCTAGGTGGCTTGCACACCACTATCACCTGCACTGGGTGTGCTTCTCAGCAGCTGTTTTTGTCACCCTGTTGGGCCTGCTTGCTTAATTTCATCAGGAAAAGATTGAGAAGTCCATTAATCATTGATTCTTTTTTTTTTTTATCTTTATTGGTACATTAAATATACACATCATGATTGCACTCCATAATGGGGATTTGTACCAGTATAAGAGACAACTTAATTCTCATTTTTTCCCATAGCCCTACCCACCCTACCACCGCCCCATATACATAAAATTTGTTTCCTTACTTTTTTGTTACAATCTCAACATTGTCCCCTTTCACCTTATTTTACATTGAGCATTTTCTATTGTCATCCAGGTGACTTCACTGTATGCTTCAGGTAAAGAAATCTCTAATTTCATTGAGATAGGCAAGTTATATCACATGCAGTAGGTGGTGCATGCAGAAGGTGACTAACTACTCCTAAACTACTGAAGGGATAGATGGAACCATACAGTATATCCCAAATAACAACTATTTTTTTGAGTATTAAGACCCTGGAAAGCTGCCTGACAGGAAAGTACAACAGAAGGTCCTGACACCAAGCAAACCACAACACCAAGCTCATCAATTCCTGCATTCTAAACACCAGTACTGTTTTCCATGGGAGAGGATTTTTTGACGTGGTGGCTGGTTTATTTCCTGTACCCTAAATCATGAGATGAACACAGCCCTTAGAAACCAAAGATACAATGGATCTGAACCATAAAGCAGCTGGCTGAAAAGCTAACTCAAAGTATTTCTGTGAGACTGTTTTTCTTGTGTAGTTTTGTGTACTTTACTAATTCAAGGAAGATGTTCAGTGCTGTATTTTTCACTTTTTCTGACTGTCTTGCTCCATGTTTTGAGTTGTGCCAATTAGATTTGTCTTTAATGATACTGGTATACATAGAATCACAAAGTAAGCACTTTCCCTGACTTGCTTCTTAGCACCTCTTTAAGACAATGTTCTTTAATGTACCACGGCACAGACACACCTCAACTTACCCTTTCACTTGCTGATGGATACTTAGGTTACTTCTTGTTCACTATAAATAACACGACTAAGAACACTATTAGATCAGTAGTTGTGTGGATACGTTTTTGCTTCTGTGTAAATGTTCAGAAGTAGAATTATGGGATTGTATAGAAAGAGTATATTTAATCTTATAAGAAACAAGCAATTTGTTTTCCAAAATTGTAAAACTACAACCTTTACATATGCATAAGCATTTTATAGAATTTTCCATTATCTCATCTCCTCAACAACCCTTGGTGTTATTAAGCTTTTTAAATTTAGTATGTTAGTGGCTATGTCATAGTATTTTGTTGTGACTTTGATGACTAATGATATTGAACAACTTCTTCATGTTCAAACTTTTTCTCTATTCTTTAAGTGGACAGCATGTCCTTTTATTGAACTATAAGAATTCTTTATATATTCTGGAAATAGTTCTATGTAAAATGTTTTGACTATAAATATTTTTTCTAGTGTAAAGCCTGACTTTTCATTTCTGAAGTATGTCTTTGATTTCTAGAAGTTTTAATTTTTCATCAAATGACCATTTATGTGTGAATCACTTTTGTATCTTATATTCTACATATATATATATGCATATCTTATTTATGCATTTGTAACTAGTGTTGTAAAGATACACTTTAAAATGTAAGTGTTGAAATGACATAAGTTCTCTATGTTTTTGTTTCACAAAATTGTTTGGCTGCTCTAGATTCTATTTCAAAACAAATAATAAGTTGTCAATTACTACAAAAACGAACTTGTTTGGATTTTGGTTGTGATTTTCTTGAGGTTACAACTTCATGTAGCAGAGTTAATGTTTCCACAAAATAGAATATTCTGATCCAGGAGTATAGTATATATTTATCAGTTTGTTTCCATACATATCTTTGAGCAGTGTTTTATACTTTTCCATGTATAATTCTTATACACAAGTATATTGCTGAAATTTTTCCCAATCATTTTGTATTTGAGGATAGTACTATAAACAGTACTTTAAATTTTTTTCAACTTGTTTTATTTTATTTTCATTATTATAAGCTTCCTATTATTTTAATGATTGCTCTAAATATTATTAATATTATTAATATTTATATTAATAATATTAATATATTATAAATATCATATTATTTCACATATAAACACCTGATAGCAATAAAATTCCATTTATCCTTACTTGCTATTACAATTTTTACTTCTATATAACTTTCCAATATATTGCTATTGTTACTGTTGACTTTTTAAAGAATTTTAACATTTAAAAGAAACTTAGTCTTCATATTTATCTACAAGTTCATCATCTCTAGAAGCTTCCTTTTTTTTTTTGTTTAGATATAAATTTCCATTGGTATCACTTTCTTCCAGAAGAACTTTTAATACATCTTCAAGAACAAGTTAACTGGCAATGAGCTATCTGAGCTTCTGTTTGTCTGGTAAACTTATTTGGCTTTTATTTTTGAAAGAAATATTTGTCTTAAATAGTAGTCTAAGTTGTTTTGTTTTTTCTTTAAAGACTTAAATAATGTTATTACATTTTCTCAGGTAGACCTCCAAAGGACAAATCTGCTACATTCTGAAAGCCATGCCCACATTTGCAACAGGGTAAGTATTCCCTGATGTTCTCTGCACTAACTAAAAGTAGCAAGCAGCTACAGAAGCCAGTATGGAGAAAGCATGGGTCTCCTCTGACTTGACCACCCAGGGTCTTGTTCAACTTCCTTTAGATCACCCTGACAACCTTTCCTCCACTCTGTCAATCACTATGGTTTGAAAGGACTCCCAATTTAGTCCGCTCCCTCCCGATTCTCTCCCGATTCTCTCTCATACAAGTGAGTTGCTGAATAAAATTTTCCATGTTTAATTCACTGATGACATCTGCTTTTACAAAAATGCAAACCAACATAAGTTAGTTTGATTCAGTACTTTTAACTCCAAATACTGTATTTTTCATCTCTAGATGTTCCACTGTCTCTTTATCTTTCATTTCACTCATTAGGTTTGTATTTCACTTTAAATCTCTCAACACAACTATATTATCATTTAACCTCTTTGTCCACTACTTCCATCATCTGTGCTATTTCTGAACTTGTTTCTCTTATTTGAATTATAGTTTCAAATTTCTTGACACACCTGAAAACTTTCGATTGGATGTTGATTTTTTTTTTTCCTTTTGGAGACAGGGTCTTGCATTTGTAGTTCAGCCTGGCCCTGAGCTTACTATGTAGTCCAGGCAAGCCTTGAACTCACAGAAATCCTCCTGCCACTGCCTTCTGAGTCTGGGTTTACAGGCATGAGCTACCACACCCAACATTGTGGTATATGGTACTGACTGCTGATGGCTGTGAGTCACACAAAACAATTAAGATCATAACAAAAAAAATTACATTAATAGTTACAATAACTTAAAGACATAGGAATAGGCAAGGACTTCCTGAACAGAACTCAAATTGTACAAGAAATAACATCAAAAGGAAACAAATGCTGGGCATGGTGGGCACCCCTGGCGTATGTGGTTACCGGGGATCAAACTCGGGACTTTGCACTTGCAAAGCAGATGCCAGAACCACTGAACTAAATTCCTGGTCCTAAAATAATGAACATTTTAAATATCATGATACTGTTACTAGAAAACATTGGCTTTGCTCTGGCCAGTAGTCAGGTTTTTATGTCAGCTTGAAACCTTCAAAACTTGTTTTTAAGATCTGCAAAGCAAGCCTGCAGTAGGCTTTTCTTCAGTGATGGGTGTGGTCACTGTACCAAGGAATACCCTCTCCAGGGACTCCAGTGAATGTCCTTCCAGTGACCACTAAGAACACCACTCTTGACAGTATAAGCTTAAATATTTACCTGTTCTGTTGGAACTCTGGCAATTGCTCAGTATACAATTCCTCACTCATATTACCTGAGCTTAGGAAATTCCTCTCACAGTTACATAGGTGAATTTCCATCAAAGACTCAGGAAGATCTCAGATAGAATTCTGGAGTTTTCATTGGAGTATCCCTATACTCTGGTATTCTACTCCACAACTCCTAATTTCCTTGGCTTCTCAAAATCTGAATGGAGCTCTTCAACTAAGCAAGATCCCTGGGATCTGCCTGGTTTCCATCTATATGTGTTTACAGCCTAGACATTGCCAACAGATAGAAATTTAGGGAGCTCACTGGATCAATTGCTTTGTGTTCCTTCTACCAAAACATCAGAGTCCTATAATGACTATTTCCCAATGTCTCAAAACACCTGTTTCACATCTTTGTCCAATTTTCTAATTATTTGGGACAATTCTGCTATCCTCTCTTGGCTTTTAAAAGGAGGTCACATCTAGGACATAAAGTTAAATAAGAAGGAACTCATTGGTAAAACACTTGCCAAGCATTCAGGAGATTCTGGTCTCAAAGCCTAGTACTACTACATACATACATATATACATACATATATAAATATATATTTCGAGATTCACATGTAGTTTTTGAAGTACTTTTGTATTCATCATTGGACTTCAACCTCACAAGAACCCCTGAAGCAAATATCACTGCCAGTAAAAAAAAATTTTACACTGGCACAAAACAATTAAGATCATAACAAAAAAAAATTACATTAATAGTTACAATAACTTAAAGACTTAGGAATAGGCAAGGACTTCCTGAATAGAACTCAAATTGTACAAAAAATAACATCAAAAGGAAACAAATGCTGGGCCGGGGCTATAGCTCAGTGGTTCCGGCACCGGTCTTGCAAGCGCAAGGACCCGGGTTCAATCCCCGGTAACCACATAACAATACTGGGTGTGGAGACTCACCCCAGCGGCAACCAATACCACATACCAGTGCCGGGCGTGGTGGCTCACGTCTGTAATCTCAGCACTCGGGAGGCAGAGGCAGGAGGATTGCTGTGATGTGAGTTTGAGGCTGAGCTCAGGGCCAGCCTGAACCACAAAGTGAGACCCTGTCTCAAAAAAACCTTAAAAAAAAAAGGAAACAAATGCTGGGCATGGTGGTATATTGCTGTAATTCCAGCACTCAGGAGACGTAAGGCAGAAGGATCACCACAAATTCAAGGTTAATCTGGGCTACACAGTGAGTTCTAGGCCAGCTTCAACTACATAGTGAGATCCTGTCTCAAAGCAAAAACAACAAAGAATCAACAAACGGGACTATATTAAATTTAAAAACTTCTGTATATAAAAAGAAACAACATAGTGAAGGGGCAATCTACTGAACAGGAAAACATTTTTGGACCAATATCCAGAATATGCAATGAACTCAAAAAAATTATACCCCCTAAAAGCTGAGCATGGTGACACAAGCCTATAATCCCAACACTCAAGAGGCTGAGATAGTAGGATCTCCATGAGTTCAAGGCCAGCCTGAACTACAAAGCCAGACCCTGTCTCAAAAATCAAACAAACAAAAGACCCAATCAATGAAAGGGACAACTGATATAAATAGAGACTTTTCATTAAGTACAAGTGACAAACGAATGTATGAAAAAATGTTCAACATCTCTTCTCATTAGAGAAGTGTAAATTAAAATAACACCCAGATTCCACCTGACCCCAAAAAGAAATCTAATAACAAATGCTAGTGAAGCTAAAGGGAAAAAAAAAAAAACCCTCTTACACCACCGGTGAGAATATAAACTATGTCAATATAGTCACTATGGAAATTAGTAGGAAGATTCCTCAAAAAACTAAAAGTAAAAATTCCATTTGGCCCAACTATTCCCCTTCTAGGTATCATCCCCAAAGAGTGAAAGACATCACTAGACAATGATACATGCATACCTATTTATTTTGGAACATCTCATGATAGTTGAATCACGAAAGAAGCCTCTATGTATATCAACAGAAGAACAGATAAAGAAAATGTGGTATTCATACCCAGTAGAGTACTACTGTGTTAAAAATAGTTAGAAAAATGGCTGTACTTTAAGTCATTTGTAGAAAAATGGATGTACTTTGCATGCACACAAAAGCTTCAATATCATACTGTTTCTCTTACATGAAACACCTAAAGTACAGTTTAAATAGATAAAAGAGAAAAATAAAAGCTAGATAACAGAACACAGAAAAACAGATCTTTTGTAAAAGTAAAGGGGACCAAGAGATGGGGAGAGGGACATGGAGTTAAAAAAAAGAATTAAGATGTGTTATGAACTTGTACCAACTCTTCATAGTAAATGCAATTATTGCGTGTTACAATAAACATAATAATAATAATAACAGTTAATATTTAAGGTGTACTTATGTGGCAGGCATCACATCAAGTGCATTATATATGTAAATTCGTTTCATAAACACATTGTGTGAGAAATATTTTTTTAAAGGAAACTTAAACAGAGGCTGAAAAACTTGCCTAGTGTTACAAAGCTAGTAAAAGGTACACATAGAACAATATCATCTTGTCCTACGGTCCAAAGCTTTAATCCCTCTACTGCAAAACTGTTTCTTTCCTTGCTACAAAGTGTAACTTGGAAGATGGGTTAACAGTGAAAGTGGTAAGGGTATTAAATAAAATAATATTCTCAGAATACTGGATTCTGACTTAAGAGTTTAGAAGTGTATTTTCTAGGGCTTGTGATGTAGTTCAGGGGTAGAGTTTTTGCACAGCCTGCACCCAGTCATGAAATGAATCTCCAGTACAAGCAAACAAAGAGTATATTTTATGGAAAAAGTATAATGAACAGAAGTTAACATATAAAAGCCTATTTACTACGAATAGCCAAAAAGTGATAGTTTTATAACTATTTATTGAAGTCCTAGTAAGTGCTACCAAGTGTTATAAGAGCAGAAGATATAGTACCAAATGTCAGATAAAGTCCTCACTATCCTGGAGCTCACATTTCTATATGAGAAAAGATATAACAAAAACAAGTATCGAAATTTTGCATATAAAACAACTTCAGAAATGGAGAAATGCTAGAGAAAATGAAACAGGACAAAACATATAAAAAGGGAACATGACAGTGCTACTTCAAACTGGCTAACCAGAAAGAAACCAACTGAAAATATGTGAGCACAGACAGAAGACTGACACCAGAAAACAGGAGAAAAGGTTTTCAGATGGACCCACAATGCAAAATTTTCTACAAACTGTGTTGCTAAAAATGTAGTAGGCTAATATGATGGAAATGCAGTGAAATGAGAACAGCTTAAGACAAAGTTAATGAATAAGGTCCAAATTGTATTTACTTAACGTCATTATTCCTCAGTACATTACTATCAACTGAACATTCCTTTAATATTTTTAAACTATGGTTTCCATGCTTGTTTGGCTTCCAATAGCCAAATTCTCAATTCTACTAGGTTCCTTTAGCTCTGTTTAGTTATTTTCCAAGCTGTGTATATATTGCTCCAAAACAAATTGCTAAAGACCAAAAAATTTAATCATCCCACAGGGTTTTCCATTCAAAACAAAGCATTTAATCCAACTAATTTTAGTGAAATGACTCAAAGTTTTAACATGCAGGCAGAAAACAAGAGTTATTTTGTTTATCTACAGAGTTGATATCTACTTTCTATCACAGGAAATTCTGAGGGAATACCATGGCAATAACTTAACGGGTTTTCCCTTCAATATAGCAGTGTGGTCTAGAAAAAGGCAAGAACAACAAAGATAATGAACTTTTAACAGGCACTTACAGGAATCCCTAAAGATGTTTTATAGATGTCTTGAAGACGATTTCATAAATATGGAAAATAACTGTTTTTATGTAATTATCAATGCTGCAAAATTCTGTGAGAATTTAGGACTTCAGCCTAAATGACCACAAATCAGAATTCACAGTCTAACTTTAAAGGAGAACCAAAATGCATAAAAGATATTATGAAATAGGAAGAAAAAGTTCAAAGGGGAAGGGGACCTGGGGATAGAGTAAAGGAAAGGGAAGAAGAAAAGGAAAAAAATAAGACCAGAAGGAAACAAGGAAATAAGCTTTTGTAAGGTGTGGTGGGGTGGAAGGAAGGGAAATGGAATAAATAAAAACCTAGATTCATCATGTATAGGTACAAATTCCCAATAATGATATCAATCACAATGCATACCTAAACTGTACCAATAAACTTAAAGAAAAAAACTCGGATATTAATTGATCTCAACTGCTATTCTTCATTCTGATTTGAGATGCCAGTATGACATAGTTTAAGCACTGTTTTGTTTTATATTAAAATATAACATTACCCAAGAATTGAAAATAAAACATCCTTAGAAACTAGTATATCCACCCCTCACCTCCAACTCACTTATAGAAACTGACAAGGAATTTTACAGACATTCTCATGGGTTCAAAATTTTTCAAAAATAAAATAAAAAGGAACAAAGAAAGAAAGAGTTTCTTTAATATTATTTCATTTCTTTTTTAATTTTTTAAATTTTTTAAATATCCGATGAAAGATAAAAATCAACAGTACATAGGCCTGATTTTACATCTTTGAAAGACCTAAATAGTATTTTGTCCCATCCAAAGTCCTATTCAAATAATGCTCCTAGCTCTGGAAGTATAGTTCTGTAGCAGAGTCCATGTGTAGCTGGTGCAAAGCCTTGGATTTCATATGTATTACATGTTCATGCGTGCAAGTACACACACACACATACACACCAACACTACTTTGTCATACGTGTATCTCCTAAAATATATATTTAATACAAACACATCAACAGTTTTCATACTGCTTTTTTTGTTTTGTCTTATTCTCCTTTTTCTGTTCTGAGGGGCTTTGTGGCAGTGCTGAAGATTGATCCCAGGCCTTCATACATGCTAGGCAAAAGCTCTACCACTGAGCTTCTTCCCTAGCTCTGTCATACTGCTAAATCTAATTTTCTTCATACAAATTCTTCTCCAGGACACATGCTTTCAGATTTGATCCTGAAAGTGTACGTGAGGCCCAGAATGTCTGAAAGGTATTATGACATAGGAAGAAAATACTCAAAGAGAAAGAGGGAAGGAAAACAAAAAATTTGATGGTAAAAACAAACAAAAAAGGCAAAGAAAGATTATGTATATAGGGGGTGGAGCTTAAAAACTGAGAATCAAGATACATCATGTATAGGCACAAATTCCCAATGTTGAGCCAGGGATTTAGCTCAGTTGTTAGGCGCCTGCCTTGCAAGTGCACAGTCCTGAGTTCGATCCCTGGGGACCACATACAATGATGCCTGGCATGGTGGCTCATGCCTGTAATCCTGACACTCAGGAGGCAGAGACAGGAGGACTGCTGTTGAGTTCAAGGCTAGCCTGGGCTACAAAGAAAAAAAAGCAAGATCCTGTCTCAAAAAAAAAAAAAAAAAAAAATTATCAATGTTGACTGTGATCATACATAATATATACCTAAAATGTACCAATACCTTCAATAAAGGGGAAAAAAATTTTAAATAAAAGGAAAAAAAGACATTTGATTCTTAGCACCAAAAGGAAAAACGATTTCTATAAAAATATGGTTCTTAACATATATCAAACACAGCAGAGACACAAGCACAATGTCTTTCCAATGGCTTCTGTAATTAAAGATGTTCTAGCATAATCTAACAACATAGAGAAACATAAAGCAAATAAGAAAAATGTTTAAAGTCCTTTTCAACCATGGGTTATAAAAGTACTCTTCAGTATTTTCTTCTATTAATGGTACACTTAACCCTTCATATTTAGATATTTTAATCTCTCTAGACTACATATTTACATTGGTATTAGATACACATCCATTTTCCTCTACATAGTAATCCAGTTTTCACAACACAATTTGCCTTCTTTTCACTGTTTTGTGGCAAAAAAGATTTTCAATATCATTTAAAGCTAAATAGAGGAAGGGAAAAAGAAGTTATAAATAGAACAAAGAAACAAAGAAAAAAAACCCAGGTACAATAGAAGTTAAGACATTACCAAAAGAAGGATACCGAAGAAATGAACTTGTTAGCAAATTACCTGATAATTTATTACTGAAGTACATAAGAAATAAATAGCAAGGATAATTAGAGACTAATTTTTTAAACGCATATGCCCTCAAAACTGCTCAGGAAATTCTTAATTTATGTAAAATTATATCATAAGTTTCCAGAGATTAGACCATCTTCCAGTATCCAATAAGTTGGATTATATTTCCCTTAGCATTTACTCTTCTGTAAACAGAACAAAAATAAATCAGAGACATTATAAGGAAGACTATTTTTCCAAACTTCATTTTCCCTGCAAATGTGAATTTTCAAGTCACTTCAAAACACCTGTATTAGTTTGACACCTATAGCAGATTTTTAAAATACGGATTTATTTCATAACTTCAACCTACTACTGACAAACAAAAGCTTAAACTATTCTCCATAAGAAAACTGTTAAACCATACCTTTTATTTTCAGCTAAATTGGCTCCTTCATCCTTTAACTGTTTACTTTTCTCAGCACAGTCTTCAAGGAGAATTTCTTTCCTGCGTTTAATGGCATGAAGCCAGTTCCCATCATCGTTCTCAACCACATCCTTCTCATCAGCAGCTTCAGCTTCAAACTGCTGTGAAGTGGCCCTTGAGACTTTCTCACCAATTTTCCTCTTCCACCCAAAAGAAGCCATTCTGGAAAATTACAAAGAAAGAGCTTTAAAAATCAACTTGGCCTTTCACAAAAGAGTAAATCAATGAACTGAGAGGTGAGTAAGGTAAAACATATCACCTGTTATTACGTTCTACTTAGTGGACCTAGGCAATTATCAATTGCTGCTACATCACAAAGAAAGACAACTGCACATTACACATTACTGTGTCTCCTGACAGAAGTAGCACACCTCTCATTAAGTACCTTACAAAAAATAACTCTAAATTGGAACAGGCCTCTAACAGTTTACAAGAAATACTGGATACATTAAGCATGCTCAATAACAGCAATGCAGGCAGCACAAAACCAAAACTAAAGAAAAAACCTGCTTCAAAAAGATGGGGAAGAAAAACAGAAACCTCTGTATTAAGAGAGACTTGACAGTCTAACCAAATGCAATGTGTAGTTCTTTTTTTAATCCCAATTCAAAAAAGTCAGTGGTGGGCCAGGGATTTAGCTCAGTGGTTCTGGTGCCTGTCTTGCAAGAGCAAGAGCCCAGGTTCGATTCCCTGGTGACCACATGCAATACTGGGCATGGAGACTCACGCCCACCTGCAATCAGCACCACATTCTACACTGCCGGGTGTCGTGGCTCACACCTGTAATCCCAGCACTCAGGAGGCAGAGGCAGGAGGATTGCTGTAATGTGAGTTGGAGACTGAGCTCAGGGCCAGCCTGAACTACAAAGTGAGATCCTGTCTCAAAGAAAAAAAACCTCAATGGTGAAAAAACATTTATGAAGAAGCAAAATCAGAACACTGATTTGAGATTTGACAATACTAAAGAATTACTACTGCATTTTAGGTATAATCATATAACTGTGACTATGTTTATTTTTTTTTTAAAAATTCATCTGAGGGCCAGGGAGTTAGCTCAGTGGTTCCGGCGCCTGTCTTGCAAGCGCAAGGGCCCGGGTTCGATCCCCGGTAACCACATACCATACAGGGCGTGGAGACTCACGCCCAGCAGCAACCAGTACCACATACCACAGTGCCGGGTGTGGTGGCTCACGCCTGTAATCTCAGCACTCTGGAGGCAGAGGCAGGAGGATTGCTGTGATGTGAGTTTGAGGCTGAGCTCAGGGCCAGCCTAAACCACAAAGTGAGACCCTGTCTCAAAAAACCTAAAAAAAAAAAAAAGAAAAAGAAAAAAAATTCATCTGAGACTACAGTATTAGGGAATAGGAAAGAAATGGGGAGGAGTGAAAAGAAGGTAACAGAAGATAACAGGAGTATAGATGATCAAATGTGACATAGCCAGGCATGAATGTGGCTCAATGAAATCTATTATTCTATACCTCAAATATGTACTAATAAAAAAACTATAACAAATACTAACTCATAAATAAAAAAAAAACACTCAACACTTGTCTTTCAGAAATATGATCAGCTGTTGCATTTTGAAATTACATTAAATCTTGGAACTGTTTCGAAGTTACAGGGGTGGGGAGCAGAGTAGAGGGGAAGACACAGATGAAATAAGACTAGGTAACTAATGATATTGAAAGATGGATATATAGAATACATTGTATTTATCTCTTATGTGTTGAAATTTCCCATAATAATAAAGAAAAGCTTCAAAAGATGTAAACTTTGTAAGTGACATTTCACAGTACTAGGTAAATAAAAAAATAACAAATGTTAAATTGCTTGGTTAATCTGTAATAGTATACAAAAGTAACTAACAAGAAAGAAGTGATAGAACAAAGTTAAAGAAAATGCTGGAAGTATTTAATGTTTCCCTAGAGAAGGGATTACCTGAGGGTTGCACAGATGGGCTTCAGAATACCGCAGCATAATCAGAATTGCATATAAATGTGTTATATTTTATATGCATTCTGGAGAGAATGTCTCAATTTTTAATCCTCTTCTTAAAGGAGTCTCTAACTCTCAAGTAGAACATGGTGAACTGACCAGCTAGGGGACCAGGGGACAAAAAAATGAACCAGATGCTTTTTTGAAACTATCAAATAATAAATATTATGAGCAAAGGAAGGAGAAAAATTAAACAGTAAAAAAGTTTTTAAAAATATTAAGGTTTTAGAGGGCTTATTTGTTTTATGGGAGTGGATCTTTCTGTATAATTCAGGCTGGATTTGAATTCACTATGTAGCCTAGGCTGGCCTCTAATTTGTGGCAATCCTTCTGTCTCAGCCTCCTAAATTCTGAAATTAATAGGTATACACCACCACACCCAACCTAGATATCAAAGTCTTTATCACTGATATATATGGCTAAAGTCAAATACAAATAATTACTGGAAAGAAATAAACCAAAAAAAGTAAAGGTGGCTGTAAGATCACTCACATGGAAAGGTCTAAAATACCAGTGGGATTTGGAGATTGAAGAAAATTGTGCATCATGGGACCTATATATTAATGAATATCAGGAAGTGCTAATAAGTCATAAGAATCAAGAAATAAGCTAAATGTGTTGTGCTTGGTCACCAACTGTGGCACTATGGGGAAGTGGTAGAACCTGTCAGAGGTAGAATTGAGCGAAAGGTAACTAGGTCATTAGGGATGTGCGCTTAAGGATACTGGAATCATAGCTTCTCCTTTCTCTGCTTCCTGGCCACCATGAAGTAAGCATACTCCCTCCCTAAGTCTTCTGACTATCATAATACACTGCCTAATGACAAGCCCCAGAGCAACTGAGCACAGCAAGGACTGAAATCTTGGAAACCAAGAACCAAAATATAGTTTTCCTCCTTAAGAAAAAGGTTAAAAAAAGAAAGAAAGAAAAGAAATATATATAGTATTATACAGTTGAGCCACACACTTTCTACAGGAACAGTGATTAAATAGTAAAACCTAGAAAAGTAACAGATTACTAATTATACTGGGGCATTGGATAATTCAACCTCCCCAGACCAGTCATAATATGGGAGAATGAGTTTCTCAGTTATAGATGACTATATGTACCCTAGGGAAAGTATTAAAAAGTGGATAAAAATGGAACTGTGGTTAAAAATGTTTCACAAGTCCAGGAAAAATAGAACGAAGACAACTTTGAAGAATGCATCATTACAAAAGCCTCCCAAGGTATAAGGATAAGACAATAAGTCTTGTACTTAATATTGTCCTAAAGGTAAGAAGAATACTGACTAGATTTTGTGGCTTAGAGTTCCAAAGTGGAACTCTGTTTCTATATTAGCAACTTGGGATATCAGATAGTATAATAGTTCTATTAATAGAAACACAAGCCAGATGTATTTGAGGAGGACAAATTACACCAGAAATCACTGGACATGTCTGTTGACTATTAGCATCAGAGGTTAGTATGGGGAGAAATATAAAGAGAGATCCATGTGTTATTTTAAAAATTAATAGTTTATTCAGACTCCCACTACCACTGCCTATCTTGTTATCATTGCTAAAGACAGGGGTACACGGGTATCAACCCTGTATGAAAAATCCACATAGTGTTGCTTCAGATGCTATCACTACCTCCCCCTCAACCCCAGCTCACAAAGTTCCTGGAGATAAAGCTAAAGGGGTCAAGACAGAATGAAGTTATAAAGGCACACCAGGCCTGATCACACAAGCTGACTAATTTCATTTTAAAGGGAAAGTCAAGAATAGATTCTTTGCAGACAAAACAGAAGTTAATAGTTAATACAGAGTGAAAAGTATAGGAAAGTTAACGGTATAGAAAAATGAAAGTGAGAGATTTCATGTCTCAAAGCCACAAATTTCTTAAGGAAATAGAAAAGAGTCATCTGTTCTAAGTAAAGGAAAAATAAAGGGATGCAAACAGTTGAGAAAAATGAAAAAGATCTGGGATAGTCATCATAAAGACTATGAAAGATGCAACAAAAGGAATGAGTAGAGACTGCAAATGGCCTCAAGTACCAACACCATTAGCAGTTTTGTATTCAAAACTGTATGGAGACAAAAGTAAAGTCAGTTATAAGTATTATAAGAGAGAGTGTCTCAGAAAGTATACTTTAGGCTTTATAGAAGACAAGTTTTTGTGAATAAAAGTTAATAAGGCTTAAAAGGAGAAGTCCTAACACATATGTAGAACAATTTCCCCAAGTAAAACAACGCTGAATTGATTCAGATAGCTTAAATGGTGGTGGTGAGACAACTAGACTTAAGAGTCTCTTAGGTGGTTAAGATGTTCTCTACTTGTGGAGATGGTGAGACAGCTCTGCGAATACCTTAAGAGCACGTGAATTACAACTTAAAAAGAGCATTCTATGACATGTCAATTATAATTCAACAAAGCTAAATTTTTAAAAAGATAAACAGTATTAGTTTATTGTTCCTGAGGTTATCTGAGCATAAAATTAAAACTTACGAAAGAGGAGTCTAAATCTATAATTAGACGCACAAGACGCCAACACTCCGCCTTTTTACAGGGATAAGAAAAGATATTACAATTATAGTGATTTAATGTTAAACTCGTGAAGCCAAATTTAACACTTTCTACAGAATTATATTTAATAAGTGCTATAAAAATTCTAAACCAATATCATTGTATTCCAAATTCTTTTTTTTTTTTTTTTTTTTTTTTAGGATTTTTGAGACAGGGTCTTGCTTTGTGGTTCAGGCTGGCCCTGAGCTCAACAATCCTCCTGCCTCTGCCTCCAAAGTGATGAGATTACAGGCGTGAGCCACGTACTTACCCGGCACTGTGGTAAGTGCTACTGGTTGCTGCTGGGGTGAGTATCCACGCCCAGTATTGTTATGTGGTTACCGGGGATCGAATCTGGGCCCTTGCGCTTGCAAGACAGGCGCCGAACTACTAACTACTACTGAGCAATATCCCCGGCCTGTATCCCATATTCTTATACTGGTTCTTTAATCTCTACAATGGGCGCCCAATAAATCGACGGTCAACATTTTACCAGGCAACCAACTGCCTTGTGCCTTTGGCAGGGTAAAATGCCTCACTTGTCTTGAATGCGTCTGAGGATGCAACATCCAGGACGAAAAACCACTGCATAGACATAAGAAATCACAACGGCATCCTTCCGGTTAAAGAAATGATTCAGTAGTGAAAAATTCAAAAAAAGATATATTAACGCCCTGGGGATTTAGTTCAGTGGTCCCGGCTCCTACCTCGTAAGCGCAAGGGCCAGGGTTCGATCCCCGGTAACCACATACAATACTGGGCGCGGAGAGTCACCCCAGCAGCAATCAGTACCACATACCACAGTGCTGAGTAGGGGGACTCATGCCTGTAATCCCAGCACTCGGGAGGCAGAGGCAGGAGGATTGCTGTGATGTGAGTTCGAGGCTGAGCTCAGGGCCAGCCTGAAGTACAAAGCGAGACCCTGTCTCAAAAAAAAAAAAAAAAAAAAAAAAAAAAAAAAAAAAAAAAAAAAAAAAAAAAAAAAAAAAAATTTACCCAGAAATGTCACCGAAGGAGAGAAACCACTATTAGCGATTTGTTCTTCATCAGCCAACAATAATAAAAAGGCTCATAAAGACAAAGCTGCCTGGACTTCACCTTCACCTGCGACTTGTGTGGATCGGCCCTCGGCCCAGCCCCTGAAATCGCAGAGCCAGCGGCAGGCGGGGATGCGAGGTGGGCCCGAATCGACTCGCCTGTCCCCTCATACCAACCTCAGTGCCGGGTTCTGTCAGGCTTCCGCCGAATCTCTGACTTGTGAAAAGCTCCTTGCTTTTTCTCACAACAGCTTTGTAGCGTTTCTCTTTCTCAGGCTCCCACCGCAGGCTTACGCCCAGGATACCTGATAACCCCCGGCTCACTGTTTACATTCCGTTTGCCCTTTGATCACCGGAAGCGGAAATTGGCGCTTCTGATTTATTACGGTACCATCCAGTCTTTGATCCCGGTCTACTAAGAAACAGACTACAACACTCTAGAGGAGTCTGAATAGCCTAAAAGAAGTAGCAAAGTAAAGCACCGTTAAATATTTCCTCTTTCCGACAATGCCTTCTCCAGGACCACAAATCCCAGAAGTCACTGCGTGGCCTACTGCATTACCTTCTGGGATTTGTAGTCAGTCACTTAGCAAGGCGTACACTTAACCGCCACTAGGCGCGTGGAGCGCGCGGGCGCCGCTGTGCCGCGGCGCTGAAAAATACGGCTGCATGGACTGCGCCGCCGTCTGGGCAGCAGTGGGATATATGTTCTCAGGTAAAACGAAATGGGGTGGAAATGAGGGGGGGCGCATTTCAAAGGTTTAACAAGTACCAAGTACTGTAGTCCTGCTTAAGGGAGTTTCAACGAACCTGACCAGACGCACACACTTAAAACTGGATTGAAAAAAGTTCAAAACAAACTGATTAGGGAAGGTCGTGACTGAATTGTCAGCGTCAGGTCGGAATTAATAAATAAATTGGACTTAGAGAAAATTACGACGTGAAAGTAGCTGTAGGTCACGTTTTGAAAGTAAGCGGGCAAATGTTAACCCAGGTAGGTCTTTAGAAAATAGAAAAATTAAGCATCTTAACGTGTTCTTATAGCTCTCTTGTGCAAGGGAAAAACTCTTTGGAGACCAGAGTTTCTCACCTCACTGCTACAGTGCACGTTAACATTTGCAACTGGATGATCCTTTGCTGGGCAAAAGAGCTGTCCTATAGGATGAGCAGCAGTAGGATTCTCATTAAGTACTTCTGCTGCTTGGTGAAGTGTGACGTCTCAAAGAAAAGCAAGCGCCTGTGAGTCTCCGTTACAAACTGAAGTTGATGCTTTTTCCATAGCACACAAACTATTCAGACTTGGGCATTCATCTGGCCTTTCCTTGAAACCGAAAAGAGACTGTTTCTTTAAGAAAATAGCTGATAGTTACCAAGATAAGATTCCAGAATTTAAGACGCTATGATTCTGGAAAAATTTACTCACCTTAACGATGTTGACAGCTGCCCAATACTTCCAGTCAATAATGATACCATCGGATGTGATTTGTATTAATGGTCTGATTAAACATGCATTAACATTTCTAAGAGCTGTCTAAATGAACTGCTCTGGAGGGGGGGTGTCTGTAGGAGTTTTGTGTGTATGTTTGCTTTTTGTTTTATTTTTAAGACAGGATCTCCCTATGCAGCTCAGGCTAGCCTCCAACTAGCAGCAATTCTCCTGCTGCAGCCTGCTGAGTGCTGGGATAGCAAGTTTGAAAAACCACTAACTGCAAAATGATCACAGCATAATTGTGGGAGTCAGCATCCAATGATCCCTCCTCCTGCATTCATCCTCCTGTGGAGTTGGTGTCCACATTGTACCAGATTCAGTCTCTTTATCTACGGAAACAGGACAGAAATGGGTTAACTTCTTATAATTATAATGTCTATTCATCTGGGAAGAGGTCTGTATGGGCCATATAAACCTGAAAATTTAGAGCCAAACACTGTACTTAGGACTTGTGAACTTTTCTGTAGATAGGGCTTTCATAGGGGGTAAATGATTTAACGTGAATAATTGTTGCTTGAAGCCGTGTCCCTTTTCTAGGGGATTTTCCTCAATCTCTCAAGTAATTTAAACTCTATCTCCTCTACTCCATTAAGTCTCTTCTCATGAAATTTTTTAATTTCACCCACTTTTTTGTCCTTAATGATCACAAATTAACTTTTGTATTCTATTTAATACATTTCCTATGTTGTCCTTTGACACCATGAACATTTCCCAGATTGCGAAAATTTTTCTAAGTTTATCAGTAAACATTTTTTGGCATTTACAATGAAATTTATTCTTTTACAATAAATAGAATGGTTCACTTTTTTTAAAAACAAAACAATTTCTTGTACATATCCATACAAGGGATGTGTTCGTGTTCCTCAAAAGAAAAACCTTCTGTGCTATCCATACCACTCTTTAGCAGTTTTGACTTCCAATGATACAGCAAAAGCCCTCCCCAATAATGGTGTACAAATAAAAGACTTAGTACTGAAGTCTAATAGCAGTGGTGCAGCGATTTAATGGTTAGCCTGGACAGTCAGTTTGACTAGCTATGGGGTCTCCCAAAAGGACTGGTGGAAACACTTTTGGATGTGTCTGGGTGGGTCATGGAGGCATGGCTTTAGGGTCAACAGCTGATCCTACTTCCTCTCTGCACTGTGTGCTTCTGCTTTTAAGCCACTCTGAACTGAGTAGCCTTGCTCCACGCTTCTGCCTTGTAACCAACAGACTTTGAACTGAATCCCCTGAAACCATGAACTAAATCAAACCTCTTTTCATGCATGTTGCAAGCGTGTATTTGGAAAGTGACTGATACAAGCAGGATTCTGTCCACATCCTGCATTAGCTACTGATAAACAGCACAAACTTTTTGTCTTTTATAGTGCCTATCAATATTTGTTTAGATGCTCAATTTTTAGGTGAAATTAAAACCAATTTAATTGAGGCAAAAACCAGAATACTTTGTTTACTAAAATTTGGTCACACATTATATTATATATTTAGGTACATTGTTAAGATAAAAAAAGATATTTAGCCAAGAACAGTCCCCCGCTTCCAGGTGCCATTTAGTTTTCCCCGAGGTTAAACAAAAAAAGATATTACAACAAATGAAATGAAAAATGAAATTTTTATTATATCATCTTTCTTAAGATACTTGAAATTGTATACTTGTGAAAACATACATAAACCATAAAGATTAACTCTACTCTTATCACCAATTTACAATTTCACTGTATGTGGAATTTCATCTTGTCAGGAGAACTCATCATGAAAGTAAGATTTTTATTTTTGATAGGGACGTAGAAATTGAGAAAAAAATTTTAGACACCACACATGTTTCTTTCATCTCAAAGGTCCACTTGGAACATAGATGCATGGAGCCACACCTAGCCACAGCCATGCATTCACTGTGAATAGTATCGCCACAAAATCCAAAAGGGCAGCACAACTGTTGTGGGGGAGGAATGGAGGAAAGGAGTTCATATAAAATTATCTAAACTCTGAAAAAACTACAAAAGCATTTTTAAAAAAATATAATCAAAGTAAAAGCAATGATGTTTATTTCAGTGAAATTATTTTAAATTAGATATGATATATTAAGCTCCCATATGCCCCAACCTGGTAGAAAAGTTCCTTTCAGTGAGAAATCAATTTTAATGGCAAAATTTTTACATATCAGTAAAATCTGTTATATTTTAAAACTATGTATACAGTACAATTCTGGCAAAAACCATATACATCTTTCAGTTTTAAAGACAAAGTAAAAATATGGTTGCATAAAATCACGAAAAATATATACTGCTGAAAAAGATAATAAAAAAAGATTTAAAATCACTAATATTGACTCCCCTTACATTTTTAGTATTAGTAAGAATTTGCAAATTACAACTTTTGAAATTCTGTTGCAACCTTGACATACTTGACCAAAAGTTGTCATTTCAAATATCCTAGCTTAAAAAAGAATTGACTGCAATAATCTGAAATTATCATACTGTTTGTACAAGTGCAATATTTGAATACTTTCAAAATAAAACTCAATAATTAAAAAGAATCACAACAATTTATAAAAGAAGCAGTTTACAAAATTAACAATTTTTGAGGGGCCTAATTAATTCATTCTTCCTTTTGTCCACCCCATGAAGCAGTTCATAGAGATATTTAGTTCTATATACAAATCTTTAATTTTAAAAATACAGTCTTCTGCTCTTGACACCAGGAACATATTGCTGCACTTAGACAGCCTAAGAGAAACCAACATCCCCATCAGGAGACCGCACAGTTATAAATACAGTCTTCTTCTCACATGTAAATAGAACATCTGCTACTTTATACAGCATTCGGATCTGAAGTTCAACAGAATAAGCCCTGGACAAAAAGAATCAAGATTTTTGTTTTAAATTCAGTGCATGAGTGTAGAGGTACTGGAGTCACCACTTGAGTAACTACTTATGCAAGCTACCACTATCATCTAGTTACATAAGTGCTCCCTGTATTTGACAAGACCATTCTAACACAATGGAAATAAACAGGTCTTTTACAACACACACCAAAAAACATAAAAATACTTTTTTTTTTCTGTGCTTGGAATACCCAGGGCATTATGTATGCTAGGCAACCACTGAGCTACATCCTGAGCCCCAACTTCCTTTAGCTGAAACAGTATTAGGCAACCAAAGTGGTAGTGCATGCCAATAATCCCAGCACTTGTGAGGCTGACACAGGAAGACTGCTCTAAGTTCAAGACTAGCCAGAACTAGAGAGTGAGACCTTGTCTCAAAAAAAAACAAAACAAAACAAAACAAAAGGAAAACCCCCAAAATAATATTAGGCAAATGTAGATAATACAATATTTATTTATCAGCATACACACGATATCAATTTTATCTGAAGTGACTTTAAAATCTTCATTTACATGATTTTAATTACTAAGAGTGAAAAAAATGTGTAAGATCTTAGATTAAACATCTATAGACAGTTCCCATAATGTTAATTTTTTTAAAAAAATAATTAGAACATAAAACAAATTTGGCCATTCAGAAGAACTGTGTGTATTCTACATTTTACCAAATAATATTGTTACATCTGACTAAGAGATATAACATAATCCAATGTGTAAACTTTCATTGGATGCTGGTTTGAAATAATTGGCTATAAAAGCAATTTGGAAGGTAAATGGGTAAGTCTAAATATGGAATAAGTATGAGGAAATTACTAAATTTATAATGGACTTATGGTAGTTTTCTTAGGAAACTCATTCTTAGGAGACACTCTAAGAAATTAGGGATAATAAAATGTCTAACATCCATGCAGTTCAGAAAAAAAAGTGTATGTAGATACAAATGTGTATGTGTAACTATATATCTGTGTACAGAAAACAAATATGGCAAAATGTTAAAGAAGTATAACTCATAGATACATATAGATTACAGTCTTTCAGTTTTTTCTTTTTTAAGAAACCTCATAGTAGGGGAAGGCAGTTCCAGCTAAGCATTTAAAGTTGATAAGACATGTTTCTTCTATGCACTGAATCAATTTAAAAGGTCCACAATCAAATAACTAGAGATGTTTGCATACATTCAGGACTGGCTGACATCATGAGCCAGGAGAATTTGTGAAATTAGCAAAAACATGATTTATATACATTAGATGCAACTCAGCTCTTGAAATAGACCACTTTACAGAGTACAGGGGAACAAACTGAGATACATTTCATATGGAGAGTATATGAATATACAAATCCTGCGTTTTTGGACTTATCAAGCTAGAGAAAAAAATTAAATTGAGTTTGATATTTGATACAACTTACCATGTGGTACAGAATTTTAAGAGGACACATAAAAAAAGTTCTCAAGACTGTTACTTCTATTGGAAAATACTAGCTACTTAAGACTTAAGAAGCCCAGAAGACAGAATCACCTGTAAGATCTATGGTAATTCTAGGAAAATAATTATTGAGTAAATTTACAAAGCCAAAAAGAACACATTATAATGTATGAAGGCCTTTATGGTAAATCAATATTATACAAAGCCCTGTATACACTAAATACAAAATAGCCAAAAATCAAGAGAGCCTGAGAGACCAAATTCATTTTGTTTATATTATATTATGCTATATGCTTATTGAATAATAACAAAATGATCTTAATTAATTTCTGCACACTAGGCTTTTAACTATTAGTCGTGTTCCAATTCCTGTGCAAATTGCATTCCAAAAGGCCATCCTTAATTATATATATATATAACTTGATTACACATATAAGCATTTAGCTATTATTTATTATGCATGCTTATTGCTATCAAAGAAATAAGCAAAGTTTCATGTCTACTGTGCAAGGATTTTAATTAGATTTGCACACATTTCAAAAAATTCTATTGTGTGACTTCCGGGCCTTGGAGTTAAGTCAACAGGAGAAGAATCAAGTGAGGTTGCAGATGAGGTCAGAGAAACTTCTGAGGACTTTCCTTGTGCCTCAGCATCTGAATCATTCCTTTGGCAAGATCGATAGTTGCTAATTGATCCCGATCTCTGTGGAGTAGCAGTCCCTGATTTGGCTTCTGTAATTTCATCTGGACAGAAAGAATTTCAATGTATTATAACCTATGACTTTCTCACAATTTTTTCACAATATTGACGTTGTTTCTTTAGGTCCACTCTCCAGAATATAAGTATTTTCTCACCAGAGCCCACATGCCTGTGTTACAGCATTCACCTCTGTAACACACAGCACATAGTCTTGAAATGGCTAATCAAGATTAGGTGCACAACACAGGTGGTTATTGGTCTTGCAGTTAAAGAGTAAGAGCCTAATAAGCTAACAACCTGGAGTTTAATAAATATTCTCTAGTCCTTCCATATCAAAGTTACAGAATCAATTCACCTGAACTATGAAAGGTGTCATGGAAATTATATCATCCAAGCTTATTTTACTGATGTGAAAAAATCCAGAGAAGTTAAGTGATTTATCTATAGAGACAAACAGAAAGGTTAAGGTAAACCTAGAACCCAAGTCTCTTAATTTGTGCCTAGTGGTTTTTCACTCTCCATTTTCACATCATATTTCATTTTAGATCTCATAAAGGACATCAATTCCAATAAACAAAATCAAAGAAAAACTATTTGAGAACAAAATATAAAAAAGCAAATGACTATTCAACTGGTAAATTCAGGTGTTAATAAATCTGATTGCAAATTTAATCCAAATATAATGAGAAAAAACTCATCACCTCAAATGGTATTACTATGATTTAGCAAATACACAGTATCTAAACATAAAGATACCCAGACATTCACATTTGTTTACCATATCACAGCTTAAATCTGTCTTCCTGATAACATGTAGGTACTATCTTAAGTTTGTGAAAAAGGAAAAACATTCATATGTGAATCTTAACTGAAATTCTATCTAATCTTCCACAAACAATGACAGAACCACATCTTAACTGATTTAGCTGATAAAAAATAGCTATTTTGTATTTATTTTTAAAGTTAGTTATAAACCAACACATCAACATTTATTTCTAGTTAAAACAGTCTCTTACCAAAATGAACCACACAAAAACACAGAAATGTAGCATAGAACTATCACTTTAGGAATAAACTGTATCTTAGGTTTAAGGGATTTAATGTTAATATTAAAAGACCAGCATGTGATAAGGTTTAAGAATAAGATTTACAAAATGTTAGTGTCAGAAAGGCACAAAAAGTAATATTTTCTATCCTTTACTATTCAGTTACTAGGAAGAAGTCAAGAAGTTTCAAAAGAATTAAAGACTAACCAGCAATGCTCAGTGACACATACCATCAATACTACGGAAATCCAGTAAATAAGTTCTGCTGTCCACCTGGTACAATTGTAGACTCATTTTGGAATATGTGCTTGTCACAGGATTTTTCCTTCGCACACGCAAATAATATGGGTTTACAACCTAGCAAATGATATAAATAAAAACAAAGCCAAATCAGTTCTTCTATAAAAATTTTATAGATTACAGATTTGTCAAATGTGTTAACATTCAGAATACATTCTTACCTTCCATTCATAATCCAGTTGCTTAATTGCTCTACATACTTCTGCCATGATGTCATTTGGTCGGCTTTGACTTCTAATTCCCAAATGCCATTTTGCTTTCCTTACACCCTGGTGCTTGGATTTTTGTGGATTTAATTCATCAAGGGTATGGCGTGTTCTTGGCATTTCTGCAACCAAGAATGGTACCCTTTCAGGATGGGGGCGAGTTAAATGGTGATCATCAAGAAAAGAATCAGGTGGGCTTGTTGCCAAGTAGAAATCTTTGGCTTCATTCATTATTCTCCTGTTATCTATTATGAGATGGTAGGCAACTGCCAATGGGTCCTGGTGATTTCTGTTATAAAGGCAACTGAGAACCTCCTCTTCTGAACATTCAAACTTTTCACACACTTCTTTTAAGGCTTCATCATCAATCATGGTTGAGCTATATGATGGATCCTCAGGAAAGAGATATTTTGGAAGGTCCTGTTTAAACCATTCATGTTCCCTGAGAGAAAATGATTAGGTTAGGAAAATTTTAAGCACACTAAGAACTGAAAATAACAAATTTGAGGAATAGAAGACATGGATTCATTTATATTTATACTCATTCTGTCTTTTCAAAAAAGATTTTCCGTTATACTGAAAATACTCCAGCTTCCCTCTGATATTAGCACTGAAATAGCAATGGGAAAAATCTACACTTATATTTAAAGTTTTGCAATAAATTATATTATCAAAGTAGTTTATTTTTAGCTCAGAAGAAAAACATTGTGTGGCTTTAGTGCTTTTGATATGATATTAAGTGAAAACAATCTAATAACAAAAACAGTAAACAAGTAGCATTCACCGAGTCCTCCTATCTTAGCATTTAAGCTAAGTATTTATATTATTTTTCCCTTCTTCCTTAAAACAATTCATAGAAGATAATAACAACTTCGTGTTTTAAATGAAGGAACAGAGGTTCAAACTCATCAAGGAGCTTGCTCAAGGTCACAAGATAAGAGGCAGCCCCAGGGTTTCCAATGCAATTCCATGTAGCTCAAAGGTCATGCCCAGGTTTTCTTTTCCAACTCCCTAACTTCACATATAAGTTTATGTTTGGCCTGAACAATGTCAAAAACTTCTGTGCTAAAGTTAAAAAAATAATCAAGAGGAAAACCTAAAGGAACAGTGATTACTCTAAGTCTTTTCCAATTGTCATACATTACATTTTAATTGGAAAAATATATGTAAAACACAAGCCAAGGTATATTTTACAATATACCTTTTAGAGAGTGATTTGTCCTTGTCCTCTGATAATAAAATCACACCTTGAAATTCAGTCTCTTTTTTAGCTAATCTTTTAGAATACTGAGTAAGAAGAAGGCAATCAAGCTTTAAGTTCCACAAAAAATGTTCCCTTCTTGATTACACTAATTATTTACTATCCCTATATCCATAGGAATTCTTTCTTCCTTTTCATTCCATCCAAGAAACTTGTGATCTAGCCATTAAAACACCACGAGAATTTTGGGGTGGGGCAATAATGATAACAGGAAAGATCTGCAGTGAAGATTTTTAAGTCTTCGTCAGAAATGGCTCACCTAAATTTTAGAAGTACATGTATCATCATCACTTCTGCCTTACTTAAAGTATTAGGCTGAACCATATGAAATGCAACATTTACCTATAAAACAGCAATTTCATGTAATTCAGATATACTAAGAAGCATATCATTAAAATTTTCTCATTCCATGAGGTTAACAAAAGAAACCAATTCTTGAGAACAGAACTTGAATAACGTCAGAAATTTACCACTAAAATATACTCTTCTTAATTTGACTGCATTAAAATTAAGTCGAAAGCATATATTATAAAACTCTAAAGATCTACTATAAAATGTTATTAACATGTATTATGGTATCCATCTAGATGTCCTGCCAAAGCCCTGTGCTCACAGGTGGGACTTTATGGAGGGGACTGAATCTAGAGTGTGTGAATATGGATTAAGGATGTGTGATAACTAAATTGGTCTAGATTAGCTCTAGATGTAAACAATGGAAGTGTCTAGGTGTGGACTCCACCCTGAGTATGGATGGTACCAATCAGTAAATTTGTAGCCGGGATAAAATATAAAGGGACAATGTTGAGATTGTAACAAAAAAGTAAGGAAACAAATTTTATATATATCGGGGGGTGGTAGGGTGGGTGGGGCTATGGGAAAAAATGAGAATTAAGTTGTGTCTTATACTGGTACAAATCCCCATTATGGAGTGCAATCATGATGTGTATATTTAATGTACCAATAAAGATAATTAAAAAAAAATATATATATATATAAAGGGACAGAAGGAAGACAGGTTTGCTACTTGCTGCTCTGCCATGCCATGGATTGTCCTCTGCGATGCCCATCTGCCAAGCTACCTTGTCTTGGAACCAGCCCACTATGGAAGGAAACTTCTGCAAACTGTGAGATAAAATAAAACTTTCCTCCTTTAACTTGTGGTAAAGGTATTTTTGTCTCAGCAACAAGAAAGTAATCAAAACAACCATCCTACCATGATCTTTTTTATTTTTCATTATCTTTTTTAGTGTTTTTGTTTTATTTCTTGCAGTCCTGTATATCAAACCCAGGACGCTACAAATTCTAAGTAGCATTTGACCACAGAGGTAGAGCACTGACTCATCAATAACAATTTTAAATTTAGTGGCTAAAAATGGAGCCCAGTAATGGAGCACTTTCCTAGCATGTCTGAGGCGCTTGGTTCAATCCCCACTACTGTAAAAAATAAATGATAATAAATAAAGTAAGACTATAGTAACTGTAAGAATTTCAAAATAAGACTGCTTAAGTAAAACAAAGCATAGGCCTCCCTCCTACAAATCTTACTTCCATAAATAATCAGTTTAGCATATTTAATACCAAAGTAAAGCAAACAAATATATTTCTACACTATTGTTTTTTCCTTCTACTAAACACAGGATTGAACTGTGTATTCTGTTCCACAAGTTTTCTGTCACTTAACTTATATGACAAGTACTACTAGGAAATGTGGTAATTTCCAAATTGCTTTTATTACCTGATATCTTTTATTGTGGCCCTCTTCATGGGATCCACCTGCAGCATATGTTTCAGAAGGCTAATCACAGAAGGATTTAAATACTGAGGGGTATAAAAAATCCCATCACATATCTTCTTAAAAAGAGTTGGCACGTGATCATCATCAAATGGAAGGGTTCCACATAACAAGGCATAGAGAATAACTCCACTGCTCCAAATATCTACTTCTGGGCCTGCATACAATCTGGAACAGGAAACATCAATCTCATGAAACAACCAATAATATCAGACTCAATTAATCAAAAATTGCAAATATGGATATTTCATAAAGAATCAGAACTTTTTATTAATACTAGTTCTTATAGCCACTGTTACATGTTACACATAAAGATCCTAATGATGTCAATATTATTTCTGAAAACAAAAGTAAATACATTCTGTAAATTATAGACCATGGCTAAAATTCTATTCTTACTACCTTACCATGATAACCTCAAGTTACAACCAACCAGCCTGATATATGGACAACTTGGTTATGACAGGAATTTTAGTTCTATCTTATGACAACCAATGCACTGAGTTACAACCCAAAAGCCAGCTGATTGTGTTTACAAATTACTTTCATCCCATAAAGTGTTCTGGCAGAAATACTACAACATCTTTTCTGTGTGGAGTTCACTGAGAAATCCTAGGCCTATGTCTCCAAGGACACTGAGATCTGCCTGTGTACAGCAGAGAAACTCTGAAGGCTGTATAGAGTAACCTGAGCTTTCAGTTGACCAATATGAGTTACAACCAGCCCTCATGAACAAACTGAGTTCCTAAGTCATGAGCCAACTATACTCAAGAATACTACTAATATTGCCAAACCATGAACAGACAGATTATTAAATTTTTTAATCACTGTTTTTTTTGGTTTTGTTTTGTTTTTTTTCTTGAGACAAGGTCTCACTTTGTAGTTCGAACTGGACCTGAGCTCACTATGTAGCCCAGGCTACAATTCTCCTGCCTCTGCCTCCGGAGTGCTGGGATTACAGGCGTGAGCCACCATGCCTAGCACTGTGGTATATGTTAACCACTGTTTTTTGATTACAAAGGAAAAATTAAATTCTTTAGTGACAGACTCTAAATCCATTTCTCCCACAGAAACTTAAGGACCTTCACCAAAGTAAAAGGAGCTTAAGGCTGTGGGAAGAAGTCAAGTTAAATGGTTCATAGGAAAAATTTTTTTCAGTACTCAGGGCCTTCACAATGAGCTACATCCCCAATCTTTTTTGTTTGTCTTTTTGAGGTAGGATGTCCGTAGGTCACAAACTGCCACTACAAAATGTAATTTTTTTGAAAAATTAAAGCTATCTATTATACTTCTTTCTTCATGTAAGCAGATTCAAGTTTTTAGTGTCTTCCTACATTTACTTACTTAATTGGTTTTTTCTAGGTCTTGAGACAGGATCTTGCTATGTAGTTCAAGCTGGCTTTGAATGTATTGTGTAGCCCAGACTAGCTTCAAACTTGAGGAAACACTCAACTTCCTGAATGCTGGAAACACAAGTGCACACCACCACATCCAGCCTCGCTTTAAATTTTAATGTCTTCTACCAGGGGAAAAATTAAAGTTCTCTCTTCTAATACTACAATGTTTGTCTAGATAATAATAAGCTTTGTGCGTCTTTTTTTTTCACTAGTATATAAACTATAGGCTAACAAAATCTAAGAAAAAACAACAATTACAATGTATTGGAAGTAGGAGGTATCAAGATACTACCTTCCTGAAATTACTTCTGGTGCAGCATAATTGGGTGAGCCACAACTTGTTCTTAAAAATTCACCATCTGACATCATGTTTGAAAGACCTGAAAGTGCACAAAAACAGCTATTCAAAAACTTCCAGAGACATAGAAATGAAGCCCCCATCAAACAATAAAACTGAATCTGCATTGAAATGATAAATCATTATTCTGTTCTTTGTTTCAACAGAACCAATCTTTTACTCCCAAATACTCTGCCCCTGCACCTAGGCCCTCAAGTGTGTAATTTCAATGGTTAAAGTTAGTGTTACCAGAGTTTAATATATATGAATATATATATATTGAATATATATCATACCATTGGCTATTTTGCTTACTAGAATAAACTTTGCATGTTTAAATTTGTTTTGCTATTTTTGAGACAGAATGTTTCTACAAGCCCAGGCTGACCTTGAGTTCATAATCCTCCTGCTTCAGCCTCCAGAATGCTATGATTACAGCACATGTACCTAAGCCCAACATATGCTTAAGTTCTATTAAGACAGTGATTACCAGGGAGAATTAATTTCAAGTAGAGGATTAAAAGTCAGTTTCTATTCACTCTGTTCTAATTCGTTCAACACAAAATTGTTAAAAAGCAGTTAACTTTGAATCTGAAAGTTCCCTCATAGTTTTATTCCAACAAGAAACATTTGTTCATACAGAAATGCACTTTAAAAATAAGAGCCTGGTATGGTGGCACACACCTGTAATCCCAGAACCGTGGAAAGCTGAGGCAGGGGAATCTTATTCTTTGAGCTTCCCTAGGCAACGTAGTGAGACCTTGTCACAAAATAAAAAGTGCTGGGGATGTAGTTCAGTTTGAAAACCCTCTCAAATCAGTCCCTTGTATAAGGAAAGAAAGAAGGGAAGGAAGGAGGGGGGAAAAAAGATAATTATGATAACTGAGGAATACAGGAAGTCAAATAATTTAGTTCAAAAATTTAAAAAAGAGGCAAGCAAGGTAGAACACCCCTATAACTCAAGCACTCAGGAAGCTGAGGCAAGAAGACCACCACAAGTTCAAGGCTGGCATGATGTACATAGTGAGTTCAAGGTCAACCTGAAGTACATAGAGACCTTGTCTCAAAAAAGAAAAAACAAAACATATACACAAAGAGCTCCTCCTACCCAAGAGCTCAGAATTACTTGAGACTTCCATAAATCTCTAAAAATTAAAGTAATATATATAGAAAATGGAATGTAGTATTTACAAAATTTGCTCCTGTTTTAACTAAAGAAACCAAAGAAGAGTTTCAAAGATTCATTTTCCTCTTAGGTTTAATAATGTTAATTTATATAGGAAATAAGGAAAAAAGTTCAGTTTTAGCACTCAGGTATTCTGAAACCGAAGCTGAAATTAGATATCCTATCATTTAAAATGTTTTAATTTTAAGTTTTTGGTTCAAGTTCACTTTCTAGGTTTCAAATTTTAAATAATTCTACCCTATTAACTTTCTTTTTTCTCCATATTAACCAAAAGAATATACTGGAAATAGGTTGCTGCCTTATCCTTCGAAAAGGATCTCTTTTCAAATGATATCTCTAATTTTGCCAATTTTGTTTACTTACTACTATAAAACTAAATTTTAAAGACATAAGACTCTTCTCTTGTATGCTCGGTGAGAAAATAGGATTGTTGGTGTGTTACATAAAAATTACCTGAAAATGATACTTATGTTCCTGAGACAAATGAACAGATGAAACGTAAAAATGTCCTTACCAAAATCGGCTATCTTGGCATTCATGTGTGCATCAAGCAGGACATTTTCAGGTTTCAGATCTCTATGGACTACCATGTGCCTGTGACAGTAATCCACACCAGAAAGGATTTGTTGGAACAGTCGTCGACTTTCTTTTTCATCCAACTAAGAAAATAAAGAGGCATCTTAAAGGTGTATCTTTCAAAATCAACTATTGTACCTATTATTCTCCAAATTTTATACTTGAAATCTAAGAAAACTTCTAATGAATTTCATTCATGATACTTCTAAAATGAGGCAAAAAAACATAAAACAGGGGCCGGGGAGTTAGCTCAGTGGTTCCGGCGCCTGTCTTGCAAGCGCAAGGACCCGGGTTCGATTCCCCGGTAACCACATAACAATACTGGGTGTGGAGACTTACACCCAGCAGCAACCAGTACCACATACCACAGTGCCGGGCGTGGTGGCTCACGCCTGTAATCCCAGCACTTGGGAGGCAGAGGCAGGAGGATT